>CAUYSK010068680.1:0-53703 GCA_963575035.1 Avahi laniger | reverse complement strand
AGGTCTGTGGAATGAGCACAGCTCTCAGAGCATTGAAGAGGGCTTTTCCTGGACATTAAAGTCCCTCCTCCTTCAAAACATGGCTCCTTTCTGGAGAGCTTGGGGTTTCTGGAAGCGGTGATAGTCTCCAAGTCTTTGTGGATTGGTCAAGTCAATATCTTCCAGGAGGCAGAGAGGTTAAGGTATCAGATTCATGTCGCTACACGGCTAAACAGCAGCACACATGGCTGAGCACTTTGAACTGTGATGTTAGTGTTTTTGAGGATGAGCTCCCCCACCACAGTAAACCCCAATCTTTTCTGGTGGATTTTCTCCCTGCCCCACTTCCCCACCCAAAAACACAGGCAGAGCAACATTTCTTTTTTTTTTTTTTTTTTGAGACAGAGTCTAACTCTGTTGCCCAGGCTAGAGTGCCATGGCCTCAGCCTAGCTCACAGCAACCTCAAACTCCTGGGCTCAAGTGATCCTCCTGCCTCAGCCTCCCCAGTAGCTGGGACTACAGGCATGCACCACCATGCCTGGCTGATTTTTTCTATATATATATTTTTAGTTGTCCAGATAATTTCTTTCTATTTTTAGTAGAGATGGGGTCTCGCTCTTGCTCAGGCTGGTCTCGAACTCGTGAGCTCAAACGATCCACCCGCCTCGGCCTCCCAGAGTGCTAGGATAACAGGCGTGAGCCACCGCGCCCGGCCCAGAGGAACATTTCTAACACGCGCTCCACAGAGCAAGTGGAAGCAGGATCGGAGGGACTGCAAATGACTTTACTTACCTGGATCATCCTCTAGGAATTTATGTCAGTTCCAAGCCCTGCTTATTTCATTGAGAACACCCTGTTTATTTCATTTAGAAATGAGATTTTGGACCCTTGCAAGGCAATTTTCATTCTTTTGAACGAAGAGTTTGTTTTAGGTGCTCATTGTTTCTTTACAATGTTGTATGTTAAATGTTAAGAATAAAAGATAAAATAACAGACACCTGTGTATCTGCAAATATGCATCCAGTTGTCTGTAATAATGCTTTGCTGACCTTGCTTCAGGTGGTCTGTGTGTGTTTTACATTACAGATTAGAACTGAGGTCCTCTGGAATACCAACCCCCAATTCCATTTGTTTTCCTTTCTCTCCAGAGTTGTCAGCGTCCTGAATTTGGTGTTTAGCTATCCCATGCATGTTTTTACACTACTGCTATGACATGTGTGGCTATAGTACAGCATTGTTTTGCATGTTTTAAAACTCTATTTAAATGGGAACAATTGTTCATATCATCCTGAGCTCCTTTCACCCTTGAACTTTATGCTTTTGTGATTTATCTATGATGTTCCATATAGGTCAAATTCATTCATTTTTATTGCCTTATAATATTCCATTATATGAAAATAGCAAGACTTATTTGTTTTCCTATTGATGGAAATGTAGGTTGTTCTTTAACTTTTAGTATTATGAATAAAGTCACAATGAACCTTGTTGTAACCTTTATGTGTGTGTAAAGTTTATGTATACACACACGTCTATAGCTCACATTTTTCAGCTTTATTAGGTGTTATCAGGTTGCTCTTCAAGGTGATTGTATCAATTTTTACTTCTACCTGTGTATGAAAGTTTTAATATTCACACACCTTCACAACAAAAATTATAAAACTTAAATTTTGGTAATATTGTGATTTTATTATTTTAGAATTGTATTTTGTTATTTTAAGTTTCTCTGATTACTAGAGAAGATTGAATATATTTTCATTTTATTGCCATTTGGATTTCCTTTTCTGAATCGTTTGTGCATGTTTCCCTATTTTTTTATTAGAGTTATTTATATTTTTCTTATTGAATTGTGGGAATTCTTATAAATTGTTAGCTGCTAGTTTTTGGAACCAGAGAAAATTAGAAAATATAGGAAAGAAAGAAGTCACCAGACATTTACCCCTAACCAAAATATTGATACATTTTGACTCATTTACTGCTAGTGTGGTTTTTAAATGATATTTTATGTAGTTACAGTGTGCACATGACTGTGTTCTGCTTTTCTCGATCAATATATCACAAACTTTTTTTTGATGCTTCTGTATGATTTTTGCAGCCATCATTTTAAATAAATGCATGATATCGAGTGTATCTGTTATTTCCTTATTGTTAGGTTGATTTTTATTTTCAGGTTGTTTTTTATTTTTCCATTTTATGTGTAACATTATAAAAAATAATTTGTGTTTAAAACATTTTGATAATTTTAAATTATTTTCTTAGGATAGATTCACAGAAGTCAGGTTATGGGCCAAAGAGAATATATATTTTTCAAAAAGTGAAAGGCATTGCAAAAATATTACTTAATCAATGCTGGCAGTCTAAGAAAGCAGGGTTCCAGCAAACTCAAGGGAGCCCAGTAGTAGTCCAAGTGTCTAGCTTATCTTCCCTGACAGAGAGAAAACTAAAAAACTTTCATTCCTCCAGGCATCTTTTTGATCCAAGCACCATTGGTTATAGACATTTTCTTTCCTGCTTTTATAACAATTTGGCTTTGAAAGAAAAGGAGAATTTTCCAGGGCTAAAGCATAATGCTTGCAAAGTTAATACTTACAAATGAATTTTTACTGATTCTTAAACACTGATAAAGAAAAGTAGTCAGTTAATTTCAGGACATGAAATTGGATATATTAATACAAGTCAAGGAAGTACATAAAGGTAGAAATGCTGCCCTGAATATTGGTTGACAGTCTCTTATACAGCATGAGTGTCTCAGCACTGCTTGGAAGAGATTTTATACTTATATTATTTACTTTTTGGCATGAATGGTAGAATAAAAATTTCAGATTCTCCTGAATCAAAAAAATTTATTTGGAAATATGTAATACATGTAGTCTTAAATATACGATCTATATTCTAAAAGTTCCTTTACAAGTCAGTTAAAGAACACAGAAAGCATTTTCCCTTAGAAGTAATATTGTAAGTGGTAGTGTGGTTTCCAGACTGGCACATAAAAGCCCATTTAATCTGTCATATATCTGTAGTATAGCCCTGGGTTCAAATCTAGTTTAGCCACAGTCTATTTGGGTGATCTTGGGCACTCATGTTACTTAAATTCTCAGTCTGTAAAATGAGGAGGGCATTTTTGTGAGGATTATCTGAGATAACGTATATGAAATGCTTTATGAACTATAAAATGCTATATGAAAGTAGCAGATGTGTTGTTTTTGCCCCACCGACAAATAACTATTAAAGGGCAGAACATTATATATCACAGGAACTTTAAAGTGGGGAGTGTACACCCCAGGGGTGTACAGGTGATTCTTGGGATTTAACAGACATATACTAGAATGTCTATGTATATTATTTCTTTCTTACCCTGATTTTAATTTTTGTGAGTTCACTTCACAGTAGAATACCTATATAACTTATAAATGTATATATTAATATATATATACACACACACATACATACGCATGGTTATATATGATGGATATGCTCATAATTTTTTTAATGTATTGTTCTATCAAAACAATTTTGAGCCAACTAGTTTATTCATGTCTTCACCCAGTAAAGAACATAGAGCCTGGCTATGAAAAGCAACATGAATTAAATA
Organism: Avahi laniger; assembly: GCA_963575035.1. NCBI lineage: Eukaryota > Metazoa > Chordata > Mammalia > Primates > Indriidae > Avahi > Avahi laniger. The sequence goes on along the minus strand of CAUYSK010068680.1, from coordinate 50,134 downwards.
GATAAATCAAGTTTATATGACCTTCATTTATAACATTATTTCTATGCAAAATGGACCTCATGTAACTCTAGCTTTGACAGTGCAAGGTCTTTTGGCATCCTAACTTAGCGCCTATTAGTGGGATGTTGGCATTCCTATCTTAGGAGACTCTTGGCATGCCTACATGTATGTGTGTGTGTGTATGTGTATAGATGCAAACCCTTTTCTCTGAAGAGATGGGATTGTAGGATGTCCATAACTCTCCACGCTGGCATGAAAAATGATGAGAAGATGATTCTTTCTGGTTCTGTCATCATTCGCTATTTTTTTTCTAAAAGTTTAAGGTTGGGGAGGAACTCTCAATGCTTTTTTCCCCAAAGGTTTAAACATTGGTAAGTTGAATATGTCCAATGATCCCTAGAGTCTCAAGGATGAGAGTAAGATGGTAGAGAGAATTATAGCAGCTGTTTCTTGGTAGTTAATGACTTTAGACTCTTGAATTAGGAAAAGTATACAATTGAAAAAACTATTAAAGCAGTATGTTGAAAACTGTCAAAGGGCCTCATTGTTATTTCATGTAAGTCAGCTTTCTGGGCTGGGACCCAGAATGGCTAAGTAGGTGTTGAGATACTTGCTGGATAGATTTAATGATACAAAATTAATGCAACAAAGGAGATTTGTGCCAATTATTTTCAGAATGAAAGGCCAATGAAATGTTTTAATTTTATCATAGACATCCATTTTGGCAGTGGGCACTTCTATGAAAACGTAAGCTTGTGTTTCAGAAAGAGATCACAAAGAGAACAGGCGTCTACTAGTGAGAGTTCCATGATATGGAAAACACACCAGAAAAATGCAGGATGGAGGTGAATTATAATAGGTTTGACATAAATGAGCAAGACTAAATAAGTTTTGAAAGCAGTGGCCCATTCAGTTATTTCTTTTATTTTTCATATTTTTCTCAACTCTGCAAAATAATAAGAAACAAAAGAAAAATCTGCTGAATGCCTAGTCATAGTTTATTGGAGCAGGAAAATAAGCCATTCTGAACCGTTCTCTGATTTGCTGTAAGTGGCAGAATCATTCACCGTGGTGAATCATAGCAGGGAGAACCATTTGAAGTGATTATTTTCTGATGTTAAATTGCAAATGGCACAAGTGGAATCAACAAAGGTATGACTTATTTTTTAAAAATCTTTAAAAAAGTCTTGTTGCTGAAAATGTGTATGTGTATGACCAGCTTATGACTTCATTTCACAGTTACCAAGCCTTAAATATGTCTCTGTTTTTGCTTTTGGCTAATTGAAAGCTCTCCTAGTTAATATTTTTTTTGTAAAAAATAGTATTACTATCCTAGAAGCTGCATGATGGTTATAATGGTGGGAAAAAATATATGTAAGCATTTGGTTCAACCGATTGAATCGAAGAAATAGTCTGAGTTTCTTGCCTTTTGCTTTGGTGAGTGAACTGTTGGCTGTTCTATAAACAAAATAAACTGAGGGATTAGCCCTGCCTGGGTGAAATTTGTTAATGTTATACAAATGGTTTATCATTAATTAATAATAGGGACTACTTAGCGCTAATTCTTTGAGAATCCCCAATGGTATAGACAATATGCCTGATGCTTAAGATGAAATATCATCTACCTCCAGTTTGGTTGCTTGTTTTGGTTGAAAAGCTTCAGGTTGCCTGGCCCTTTAAGGCAAATCTCTGGTATTCAAATCGGTGAGGTAGGAAGATGTTTTATGCTCCAGTGTCTGCTTTGTGAGAACACTTAATTTTAAGAGGGTAGAGTGGAATGCTTCTATTTAAACTTAGGGGGAACTGTGAGGGTGGGGCGGTAGTTACTACATTCCGTGAAGTTCCCATTCTTTCCTTCATAATAGGAGACCTCCAACTCCTAGCTGTGATTGGGGTTTAATGGCTGACTTCAGTTTTTAGTAGTTTTAAAAACTGTTTTTGATAGGGAAACTGGTTGGTTCTTAAGAGGAAAGAAAGTGGGGGATTTGGAAGGGGAAAATCCCCTTGCAATCCCTAACACTTGGTACCCTCACTGCACACAGAAGGCACTCAGTGTATACTTCACAAGTAACTGAATACATATTTAAGGTAGGACTTGAAGAATTTCAAGCCTGAGAGACAATGGGGGAGATAATTGTGTATATATACACACATTCTTGGCACGCCTTACAGCATGTCCTGGGAGTAGACACATTCTAGCACCTGTATTAATTATTGCTATGTAACAAATTTCCCCCAACTCAAGCAGCTCTAAACAACAAATGTTTGTTGTCTTTTTTAGTTTCTGTGGGTCAGAAATCTGGGAGTTGGCATAGAAGGATGGTTATGGTTCTAGCTTTGGATCTCTTGTGAGGTTGCAGTTCAGATGTCGCCTGGGAATGCATCATCTGAAGGCCAGGGAACATCTGCTTCCAAGCTCATTCACAGGAGGCTGTTGGCAGGAGCCCTCAGTTCCTTGCCACATGGGCATCTCCACAGGGCTGTCATGACCTGGCAGCAGGCTGCCCCAGAGGGAGTGATGGAGCTGGGCACACACTGCCTTTTACCACCTTGTGTCTGGGTCACATACCGTCACTTCTCTTTGTTCTCCTTGTTGGAAGCTAGTCACTGAATCCGGTCCACGCTCAGCGGGAGGGGACTACACAGGGGTGTGCCTACCAGGGAGCAGAGATCATTGGGGCCATCCAATGGGCCCCTTCCACTAATCTTGTTCAGTTATCCCGTGACTCAAGAGATTCTAAAGATCTGCTTGAACTACTTCCTTATGAGAACTTTGGTTCACCTTTAGTTCACCTTCAACAAAGTCATTCGAGGATCTTTCCAAGCCCAATTCCAGTAGATGTGGAGGGCCTTGTTCAAAACATCACTACCTTCACCACCATCCACTGGCAGTGGGCCCTGACTCAACCTTGGGAAAAAAATGAAATCATTCAACTGAGTTACATGAAATTAATGTGTTGGCTTCAGTCCAGTTCCCACCGGATGCATGTCCTTGTTGCAGGAATAATTACTGGTAGCTTTAATTGACCATCTAAGGAAGGTGACAAGGGGGAAAGACTGTTGTACATGACATTCTCAATCTGGGACCTGGTCACCCTTCAGAAGAAAAATTTAAAGAACTTGTCATTTCACTCACCAAAAAGAATTACACCTATAATCCCCATTTTTCCCAATTACAAAAGATGTTTGCTGTAAGTAAATCTAGTTAAAATATAAAATAAAGCCAAAAATACTTATGGTTTAGGCCATTGATGTTCATGACTTAGTCCTCATTTTATTTTGTTTGAAAAAACTCACTATTTTCAGAGGTCATTCAGGCACCACTGAATTTCAAATGCACGTTAGCCATGATGAAGACACAGACTGTGTGTTGGGAGAAGATAAGTGCGCAATTGCTTCCTTACGATGCATTCCCACATGCATAGAAATGTGCTAAGGAGCCCAGGATCAGATGTTCTGGAAATGGAGCCGTATTAAAGGATTTGTGTTTTTGTACATCAGTGAGAATCTTGGGCACAGATTTAGCTGGGGAAAGCTGGAGGTAATCGGAAAAAAATGGTACCTGGGAAACTTGGGAGACACTTCTTGAGACATAGACAAGGTCAGGAGGGGCATTAAAGGTATTCAGACCTTCCCCCTGTGACTCTAAAGCTTGATGTTTTTCCTTGTGGTTTTGGATCTACAGTGCAATTATTTTACATTTGAGACCCTTGTTTGGGTAAAAGCTTCTTCTTTTTTTTATTAAATAATAATAACGTATAGATGAAGTCTATATAAAATAGACAGTTATTTGAGGGTCTTGCCAGTATTTTTTTTCATCTCCATTTTCCACTGGTGGGTAGCTGATTATTTCCTTCTCTGTCTTCCTAGAATACCTTGCCAAAATGCCAATATGAAAATGATCACATTTTTATTTGTGTTTCCCTTCTCAGTTCCTTCTCCAAATTCAAGATTGTGAAATCCTTGAGGGAAAGGGCTGGATTTTACTAGTCGTGTATCCCTAGTCTTTAACAGAGTGCCGGGCCCATATTAGGCATGAATAGTGATGCTGAATGAAGGAAGGAAGCAAGAAACAAATGGGCAGGCTGCTGCTTGTATTTCATCACCCAAGCTCTGAGTTATACTTCTGGGCCCCTAAAAGAAAATTTAGACATTTTGGAATTGGTCAGATGCATCTGTTCCTAATATAAATGATATAAAATCATCGTATTTCTTCTGGTAAACTTATTTAGATGTTAAAGATTTGGCCACTTGCATTAGCAGCTCAGAAGGAGAAGTTTAGATTGGCATTTAGATTAGCCGGCTCTGTTATTCGGTGACTTTGCATACTTGTTCAAGGGCACTAGAGTCAACCAGTGTTTATTTTTGGATTCCCCATGGCTCTTGGGATCACTGCAGCAAAGAATGGCACCCTCCTCCCCTTCACTACCTCCTTCACCTTGTTTGTTGTTCCTAGTCCAGGGAGAACTGCAGCCCCGATTCAGCTTGCCTTTCTACTCCTTGGTGCCCCGTTATTTTTAGTATACGAGCCACAGCAGCAGTTGGCAACTCTGAGTTGGCCCATACAGGCTCAGTTTTTGTGAAGTTGAAACTATGGGTTTAAGAATATTGGGAGTCTCTATGTCCTTGCATAATCTCATGACAAATAATATGCTTATGACTTTAATCTGTGATGTGCCAGTCTGTTACAGTGAAAACTTTCACTAAAAGACCTCTGCCTGGTTTTGGATTCCTTTGCTTATATTTTAGGATGAAAGTGAAGAAATTGGGAAGAGATGAGCATAAAAAGTGATTGAAATCATAGTCTTGTGAGGAAATCTTTTTTGTAAAAATTAAAACTCTTTAACTTAAATAATAGAAGACTATTGGGGAAGACTGAGACCTCTGAAGGCATTATTGGGGTTATATTGGTTAAGGTAGGCTAACTGCTGTAATAAACAAATCTCAACATGGTTTATTTCTCTCTCATATAATAATCTGATGTAGGCCTCTGTCAGTGGTGTGGGGGGTGGCTCTGGTCCACCGTTTTCAGGCACCCAGTCTACTGGTGTCTTATCATCTTCACCATGAAGCTTCTAACATCATCTCCGGGATGTCAACAGATGGGAAAGAGCATGGAGGATCATGTGCAGAGGTGTTTATGGAACAGGCCAGGAAGTGACACATATTTCTTCTATTCAGATTCCTCTGATGGTAGCCATGTGACTAGTTGCCACCTGAATACAAGTGAGGCTAGGAAATGTAGTGCTATGGACTGGATTGTGTCCCTCCGAAATTCATATGTATTCTTCCAGTATTCTCTAACTTCCAGTATTCTCAGAATGTGACTGTGTTTGGAGACAGGACCTTTAAAGAGCCAATTAAGTTAAAATGGGGCTGTTAGGGTGGGCCCTAATCCAATATGACTGATGTCCTCACAAGAAAAGGAGATTAGGACTCACAGTGGGACAACAGGGATGTGCACACACAGAGAACAGACCATGTGAGGACAGAAAGAGAAAGTGGCCATCTGCAAACCAAGGAGAGAGGCTTCAGGAGAAACCAAACCTGCTGACACCTTGATCTTGAACTTCTAGCATCCAGAACTGTGAGAAAGTAAATTTCTGTTGTTTAAGCCACTTGGTCTGAATTTGTAATGGAAGCTCTAGCAAACTAATACATGTAGTTTAGCTATGAGCCCAGGAAAAAGTAAAACCTTATTTGGTGATTAGCTGGCAGTCTCTGCCACAATGTAAAGAGTGCCATTTATTTATCACTCATTCATTCATTCAAGTGCTCTTCTAAGCACTTGGGATATAGTGAACAAAATAGACTAAAATTTCTGCCTTACAGTAGCTTAAGTTTTAGCAGATATTAAAGCAACAAATTACCATCATATCAGCTTGCTTTATTTTCTTTTTAGCACTTAATCACTATCTGAAATTGAATCTGAAATTAATCACTATCTTGTTTATTGGTTTGTTCACTTGCTTGTTATCATCTCCCCTCTCCCCTTCTAAAATAAACAGGAACCCTGTTTTGCCTTATTTTTTATTGTATCCTCAGTGCCCCCCAAATGCCTGGCATACAGCAGGCTTTTGATATTTATTTGTTGAAGATTGAATGAGATACTATGGAATTGCATTTCAGGAAGAAAACAATATGTAAGGAATGATTTTTCAAGTATAAGGGAGAGTGAACAGAATTTCCTTTTTTCTTGAACTTTTTTTTTAAAATTTCCTTTATTTTTTATTTTATCTTTTTAATAGAGACAGGGTCTCACTCTTGCTCAGGCTAGTCTCGAACTCCTGACCTCAAGCAATCCTCCCGCCTCGGCCTCCCAGAGTGCTAGGATTACTGGCAGGTGTGAGCTACCTCAACCAGCCAGAATTTCCTTTTATTACATTGAAAAAAATGCCCGATAGGTGACCTTGTCCATTAGCCTCTGAGGTCATTTTAGCCATTTAATTCTAAAATTCCTAGCTGTTTTCTATAAAATATTAGAAGTTCAAAGTTCCTGATGTACACAATATATTTATGATAGAATATCTACCTCTGAAAATTTCTTGGTTAGCCATTGACTTGTAGAGTCATGGAGATTCAGAGTGGTTGGGGCCTTAGAGATGGCACTGACTCATACCCTCACTTTAAAAATCAGAACAGGCAGGCTGGGGGGAAATAGAAGGTGCCAGGTTTGCAGAGCTTGCATGTGGCAAAACATAGACCAAATCTTGGACTAGGGCCTGCAGTGACTCATCCAGCACTCCTTCTACTACACTAACCCTTTTCCTATTTGTATTAAAGTAGAATTGAGTGATGGTTAGGAGTGCCAGCTCTGGGCCAGGCTGCCGGGGGTTGGGTCCTGGCTCCACCAGTAACTAGCTGTGTGATCTTAGTGAGCTCTCTGTGCCTCAGTTTCTTCTGGTATAAAATGGAGATTAAAATAGTATTCACCTTATAGGGTTGTTCTTTTAACTCTTTCAGGAGTTAATACATGTAAAGAAATTAGAACAGTGACTGGTACACAGTAAGTATTCAGTAAATATTTATCATTGCTATTGCTATTTTAATGTGATTAATTACATAATAAAACAAATGATTAAAGGACTTTCCAGTTTCTTTTATAAATATAAGAATTCTGATAAGTTTTCTAATATTTATTGACAAAGAAAAAATATATAGAATATTAATAGTTTTCATCACATCTGAAGAATTAAACGTACATGCTAACTGGTTTCCTCACCAATATTTTATCAAATTTTTTTTATTGAGATATAATTGATATACCATAAAATTCACCCCTTTAAAGTATACAATTCATGCAAATTGACCAAGGAGTTGACAAGAAATATATGTGTAGATATCTGTAAAGTATACAATTCCGGGGTTTTTAGTCTATTCACAAAATTGTACAACCATTGCCACTATCTGATTCCAGAATATTTTCATCTCCTAAAAAGAAACCTCATGCCCGCTAGTAGTCACTTCCCATTATCCTTCCCCCCAGCTCCTGGCAACCACTAATCTACTTTCTGTCTCAATGAATTTGCCTATTCTGGACAGTTTAGATAAATGGAATAACACAGTATGTGGCCTTTTGGGTCTCTTTTGCTTAGCATAATGCTTTCAAGCTCCATCCATGTATCAGAACTTCATTCCTTTTTATGGCTGAATAATTTTCCTTTGCCTGGATATACCACATTTACTTTATCCATTCATTAGTTGAGCGACATTTAGGTTGTTTCCACTTTTTTGCTATTATAAATAATGTTGCTGTGAATATCTGTGGACAAATTTTGTGTAGGTATGTGTTTTCAATTCTCTTAGCTATGTACCTAGGACTGGAATTGTTGGGTCATATAGTAACTCTGTGTTCAACTTTTTGAAAATCGACCAAACTGTTTTGCCAAATGGCTGCATCATTCCCAATTATTTAAGGTAAAGTATATGATAATTAATTTGACCTTATTTAACTGAAAACGAAAGAAAAGTCATTTGAATGCAATATTCGTTGGGAAGACTTGCAGTTGTTCATGAACATTTGAGAGCTGTTGTCTTAGCTACTGTGACGGACACTGCGTAAGCCAAGATAAATGAAAGTTAGTTTCTGATTCTGAGAAATTGATGGGAATTTTTGTCATTCCAAAGTTGACTTTATTTTTTAAAAGTATAGATGTTTATTTTCCTCTTCTATTATTTGTCTTTTTTGGCCCTCACTATTAAATGTTTAGGGAACACTTTTAATGGGTGCTAGATGTATCAAGACCAGGAGGGCAGGATGGGTGGAGCACACGAGGTAGACATTGGACAGGAAGTCAAGACATGGAGGATCAAGAGACTCCCAAGTCAGTGGATGATTTGGATGTAATCAATTGTCAACTAGCTCCATGACTTGCAGTGGCCTTCCTCTCCATCATGGACATAATTTAAAAAGAAAAAGGAAACCAACTCTCATTTACAAAGACTACATCTGTTTTCCATGCCAGAAATTCAGTGGAAATTTTCATTTTCACAGAATTACCCCTTTGTTTTGGTTCGGGGTTTATGTAGTCATGAAATTTTGTGAACTGTGGTGAATTGTATATATAATTGTATCCACAGGTCTCTGGTTGAAGAAACAAGCTTCCAAAGATTTTGTTCATTTACTACCTACTGAAATGTATATTTCTTAAAGACAAGCAGATGGAGCTTTCCTAGGTAGAACATGGAAATTTACCAGGATTTATCTTGAGCTCCCTGTGGTGGACTAGCCTGGTTCTCTTCCTCTGCTAGGAGGTCTTGTATTCATACTCTGCCGGCATATGGGTGGGTGACAATTACTTTGTCATCTTGTTGCAAAAGGTTGTTGACTCCCTGTGTAAACAGCTGTAAAAAGTAGGCAGATGCATTTGTGGAAAGTAAAATGAGCCTTTAACAGTCCTATGTCAGAAATTTTCTTCTCAGACGCCTGTCAAAGTGAAGTGGGTTAAGTACAGGATGTGAACGGGGTATCTTGGCCTGGAAAAAGATCTGGTAGCCACAACTCTGAATTTACTGGTTTAGTTTAATATTTCCTTCTTTGCCTCCCATACAAACTGTACTAATTTTTATGGCTCTCTCTTCAATTCCAGTTATCCTCTCCCATCCTAATTCTCTCCCTCCTCCTCCTTCAAATCCCCTTTCTCATCCTTCAGGGTCTATCTTAAGCCAGCGCCTCTGCCCTATTTCTCCTCATCTCCCCAACCTGCACAAATTTCTCTTCTTTCCTTATAGACTTATTGCCAGAATGGTGAGGATTAAACTGTAACTGCTTTCTCATAAGTTGGCGTGTCTGCCTACTAGATTGCAGGCTGTCTGAATGCCGAAGCCATTTCTTACATTAGTTTTGAATCTGCTTCAGGACAGTGTCCAGCTCCGAGGGCTTCCTTATCACTAAGCCTATGTGGGTCGAGGTAACAATGTAGAAGCTAGTGATTCTCACGAGAGCACTTATTCCAGGGAAAACACGCTGAAAATCTTGGGCTTTTATTTGAACTTCTAGGCTTTACTTGACCTTTAAAATGACAGGTAATCTTTTCTGTGTTCTCCCTTTGCCGAAGAGGTGGGCTTCCAGCAGATGAAGAATAGAGGACACACGGAAGATCTTGGGCAAGCCCTAGCACTGGGCGTGTGTGTATCCTCCAGAGCAGTTGAATGGAGTCTACACCTGCTGTTTTGTGGCTAGGGTTTCAGAGCTTTCAGAACCGGTGTATGCAAAGCTTGTCTTTTGATATCAGGATAAGTTTCAGTGGATTTAAATAGTGTCATAATCAGATTTAAGCCCAGGAAGCTTTTTTGCTGTACTTACAATGAAACTATCTCTCTTTAATGCTGTTTGGTCACCCAAAAATAAACAACCATGTTCAATTTTCCTGGTTATTCCCGAATCCTTTCTTTTAGCTTGCCTCCCTAGGTGGGAGAGAGGAGTTGTAAGGAGGCAAGTGTCAGTTTTATTTGTTTATGGCCTGGTCACAGACGACTCATGTTGTTTAAGCTTTCTGAGCCTCAGTTACCACATTTGTAAGATGGAGACAATGACATCCTCTTACAAGTCTTGTGAGGATCAAATGCTGTAACATATGTTTAAAGCACCTGTAACAGAGCATGGCATAAAATATTGTCTAATTAATCATTCTTCCCTCCTCTGGCTTCCTTGTATTCTGAATGAAGACCATCTGTATTCATGCTGGAGAGAACACTCCAGCAAGTAGGAGCATCTCCAGGCCTGCATTCAGAGGGGGATATTGCTCGGTTGTCCTTTTCATGTAACTATAGGGTGACTCTCAAGTCATCAAACTGTCTGCCTTAATTAAGGAAAAAACAAGGAAGGTGATACACGAGGTTTATTCCTTTCTGCAAAGGGAAGAAATAAGCTTTTAACAGCCCCTTAATTTTTAGAGCTTGTATTCCTGGAAACTAAACATGTTTTGCCTTTGTTGTAGCTATTCATTGCATCCCAGTGAATTATACAGGGCTGAGCAATTATGATTGCTGTTTTTCTTTACTTTACAGATGGAAAATTAGGGGAATAAGAGGAAAATAGACCACTGCCAAACAATCTGGCTGCCTACTTGCACATAGGCTTTTCCTGAACTAAGCAATGGAGAAAAAGGTGGCATTCTAAAAAAGAAACAACTTCAAATTAGGGCTGCAAACCACAAAATCAGTTTCATAGTATTTTAAAAACTTTTTTACTTTTCTTTCTTTTGTGTATGTCTTTGTGTGTGTATGTGGGTGTGTGTGTCTTGCTTTGATAGGTAGATGCAGCGTTAGTTAGTGGTCAATTTAGGACTTGAATAACGTCTGGTTCCTGATTTTTTTCGTTCCATTAGATTATGCATCTTCCAGAAGAAATAAAAATGAAAAAAAAAAAGGAATTAAGATAAGTGACATATTTTCTTTTCTCTAGAAGGAGAAAATGAGATAACGAAATTGGGTTGGAAGCCTTTAATACATAGATATTGATGTCTCAGTCAAAGAAAATATTAATATGTAAACAAAGTTCTGGAGATCAGAAGTCCAAAATCAAGGTGTTTGCAGAGCTTGATCCCCATTGCACTGGGGCCTCTGAGGGACAATCTGTTCTCTACCTCTCTCCTGGCTTCTGGTGGCTGCTGGCATCCTTGGAGTTCCTTGGCTTGGGGCTGCAGGACTCCTATTGCAGCCTCTGCCTTTACGTGGTCTACTTTCTAGGTCTCTGGGTATCAAATCTCCCTCTTTTTTCTCATATAAGCACACTGACTGGTCATTGGATTTAGGGTCCAGCTTAAATCCAGGATGATCTCATTTTGAGATCCTTAATTTAATTACATCTGCAAAGATTCTATTTCCAAATATGGTCATATTCACAGGTACTGGGGATTAAGACTTGGCCATATCTTTTGGGGGACAATATTCAACCCACTGCAATGAGAACCTAGGGTCAGGGTTGTTAAACAACTTTTTGAGGTTAGAGAGTGGAAGAGGATTTGAACCCAGATTATTTGCCTCCAAAGCCCATGGTTGGCCGGACGTGGTATCTCATACCTGTAATCTTAGCACTCTGGAAGGCCAAGGCTGGGAGGATTGCTTGAGGTCAGGAGTTCGAGACTAGTCTGAGCAAGAGCGAGACCCCGTCTCTATTAAAAATGGGAAAATTAACGTGGTATTATGGCTCACGCCTGTAGTTCTCACTACTCGGGAAGCTGAGGCGGGAGGGTTGCTCAAGCCCAGGAGTTTGAGGTTGCAGTGAGCTCTGATGATACCACTGCACTCTACCTGGGGTGACAAAGCAAGACTCTGTCTCAACAAAATCAAAAACCCATGCTTGTTCTTAGAGCACGACCACTATTCGTCTACACAAAATGGCATGCATGGGTAATGTGACCATCTTTGATAATACAGAGTCTTTAACAGGGTGAGGACTGTTTTTATTTTTCCGCCTTTAAAAAAAAATTTGCACTGCTGTAGAACAAACTGAACTGTGTCGTAATTAATACAATTGAATTCCTGTTCTTTTGGCAGCTCTGCCACGTATTTGATAGCTCCATGAACCCCCTTTGGATTTGGAAATAGGACGCACCAGAAACCAATTTGAAAAGTTCAGTTAAAAACAAACTCCTTTACAAAAAACCTAGATTGAATTGTGTTGTTTTTCTTTTCCTTTTCTTTACATTTGGAGATGGGGATGTAGAATACCCAATGGCCGATTTGTAATAACTTGTATCGTCTCTTCAGTTGTTTGGATATAGCCCAACGCACCATCAGGAGAACTGCATCTCTAAGTGGCCAGTGCCATGTGCTATAAAAGGCAGGGCATGTACAAACTCTGTGGGCCTGCCCCTGTCCGACGTGTACCTTGGAAAAGTCATTTCCCTACTTTAAGTTTTACTTTCCTCATAGGTTAGGTGAGGGGAGTTGATTTAGGTGATTTTTTAAGTTTTCTCTCTTTTCACTGATGATGTTTTTAAACAGCCCCTTCCATCTAGTACATACTTGAAAATTTTAGAAAATTGTATATTTTATTTTATTTTATTTTTTAAATTTTTAATTTTTAAAATTTAGCATATTATGGGGGTACAAATGTTTAGGTTACATATATTTTATAGTGATATTATAAAGCCATTAATACATGTGTAGGAAATATAAAATATTCAGGAATTTTGTTTCTATGTTATTCTTACTTAAGGCAAATTAACGGATGGATGGAAATTACCAAAAAATGCAGAAAAGTATATATAGTGAGATATAGCTAGATTCTTACATATAAAATTTTAAAAGAATTAGAAATAAAAGCATCAAGGAAATTAGTATGCATATATATATTTTGGCGGGAAAACAAGTTGAATTCAACTAGAAAGCTGATTATCAGCTCATTTCAATAAAAAATTTTTCTTTAAAATAATAACTTCACTTAATTCCCCTGCAGTAATGCCTTCTCAGCCTAGAGCTTCAGAGGAGCTTAACTTTCGAATGTACCTTTCACTATGGTGAAAATTTTGATCTCCATATACATATAAACTTCAAATCATTCCTATTGAGGGCCATTAACAAAAGAAAAAATGGGAGATTGGGAAGAGAAAACCTCAGTCAAGTGGTTTGCAGAGCAGGTGGGGAGGTTTGTGATGAATCCGTCAGGGGCGAGGAGGTGGTCTGGAGCAAGCGGTGGAGATTCAAGTGGGGGGAGAGGAAGGGGATGCACCTCAGGCTGTGTCTGGCACGGAGGTCGCAAGTCTCTGTCAGAACAGCACTCATGGTAAATGCTGGACCAGAGTCAGAAAAAAATGTCTTCCTGTTATGAACTTTGAAATAAAATGAACTTTTAAATATCTGGTTGAAATTTGTGGAGAAGAAAGAGCCTGAAAAAGTTCTAACTAGGGAAAAATATACAATTATTATTCATTTACTTTTTACAAATTTAGGATAGAAAGATTTTGTTGATGTTAATGTCTTGGTTTTGGGCACTGTCTTTATGCTTTTGTTTATAAAGATCAACCTTTATAAGGGCTTGTGTATATGTCTTTTCTGAGATTTCTCTCTCACCTTCAGTCAGTCTGACTGTATTCTCCCCTTAGGATCTAAGGGTTTTACCCTGCGGGTGTTTAAGTTGAGGAGAGAGTACTAGGGTTTTTTGTTTGTGAAGTTTTTCGACTTGAGCTCAGTTTGTGTATGTAGACAAAACCCACTTCTACGCCAAGTGGTAGAGTGCCTACTATGTAATAGGCATTCAGGAAAGTGTTGACTTGTCATGTGCTACCAAAAAAACCCCCAAGAAATAACAAACAAAAAAAAACTTAGTAGCTACTACAAATAATATCTTCTTTTATGTACAATGCTGTTACACCATAGCTGAAACTGGGAACATATATACCATTTTCTGTAAATGAAAGTCTTATTTGACCAGTTACTTGTCACTTTGATGGTGATGATGATAGCTAATATTTATTGAGTGCTTTCTATGTGCCAGGCACTGCTTTAGCCACATTCAATTATCACATTTAGTCTTGTGAACAACCCTAACTGAGTTTAACTAGTTAGTAACCAGTTAGGTCTTTCAAAATAGTAAAATTATGTACAAAAAAAAATAAAGGGTGATTTGTTTAAAACTGATTTTTTCCCCTTAAGTATGCAGATACTTAAAGTTTAAAAGAAATATCATTGTAGAAAGAAAATGTAAAGATATTGGTTAATGGATGGGTTATACATGTAATTATATTATATAGGGAAGATTATAAGCAAGAATAATTTATCTTAATAATAATAATTCATCTGTATTACCTCCATTTCTTGAAATAGAAAATGAATGTATATATTTTGTCATGATAGAATTGTGCTTTGAATACTTGTTTGGAATTATTTATTTATTTACTTCTATTTTTAAATTTTTAATATTTATTTATTTATTTGGAGACAGGGTATTGCTCTGTCACCCAGGCTGGAGTGCAGTGGCATGATCGGAATTCCCTGCAGCCTGGAACTCCTAGGCTCAAGTGATCCTCCAGACTCAAACTCCTGAGTAGCTGGGATTACAGGTGCGAACCACTGCTCCTGGCTGGAATTATTTTAAAATTGAAATTCAGTCAAATAATATTTTATAGGAAGCCAGCGTATTCCTGCAGCAAATAGTAAATATTTGCTTGCATTTACAAGTCAGCTGGATAAGGCACAGAATAATGACTCATTCACTGGCCAGAGCCAAGGATTGAACGCTGCAATTTGGTTTCTTGCTATTTTCTCTCTCTCTTAATTTCCTCTTCTTCCTTTTTTTCTATTAAATAGTATGCACATGTTAGTATTCATAACTAGTTTTCTCAAGTTGAACTAAAGTTGAGAATGACCCCAGTTTCAAATACCCCGTGCTGACTTTTGGAAAATAGAGAAACGTTTAAGTGTACCACTTTACAGGTTCACATTGTCACAGATCCCAAGCTGCCTCAATTGTCAGTGGACCATTATGGCTTGAGTGTGGTTTATTTGATTTGGAGTGGCTTCAACTTTCCAAAGACATAGTGGATTTGTAAAAACAGATCATTAATGATAACCCCAGAACACTTATGTCTGAAATACTGGGTGGACGCAGCAGTTAGGATATTTTTTTTCCTGATGGTTGTCTGGTCTTTAAAGACATGGCTGTTTAGTTGCCACTGGATTGAATGCTTCTGAAGATTAGCCTCTCATTGTTTGAATGTTTTCATGGCATTGTTGCCATAAAGCATCTTCATACTTCACAGTTGAGATCTTGCCTTCTAGAATAAAAAAGAAGTCAGGGGCTAATCATAACAATTAGCTAATGTGTCAACAATTAGCACTTTCCATCAACCTGCTCTAAAAGGAGACTCTTCTTATCCACTTGTAGACAAAAATGCAATGATGTAGTTAAGAAAAGCACTGAAATTGGCTCCTAAAGTCCCCTGCTGTAGCCAGCTAAATCCCCAGGGCATTGTTTACAGTGATTATTCTGCCATTATGCTGTTATTGCATGGGAGGAGGGGGGAGTAGTATGCTCAAAATAAGTCTGCTCTTTTTTTTTTCTAAAAGACAAAACAAAGCATTAAAAGAAAACAATCCTTTTTGGCTGCTTTTGGAAAAGTAGAACAAAAACTTCTGTGAAAGGTCAGCCAGTTACAGTACTTTAGTGTTTCACTGGTAAATATTTTTTAAAAAGAGTATATTTACCATTTGGAAAATTTTCAGTGTGTTTCAGGTCCGGCATAGCTCCATCAATGCAAGATTTCAGAGGTCTCCGGTGGGGATTTCTTTACAATGGATACATTATATTCTGTGGCCATCTATACCACTGCTTGCTCAAAATATGTTTTAACATCTTTTATATAATCCTTCTAGTAATACAAGAACATTTATACTGCATTTTTTATAAAGAACCACACGGTACTTTACATAGACCCATATATCTATGTAAATACTGTGGGTTTTTCTTTAAAGCAGTCTTAAAACAACTTGTAAATCCCCAGTAGCATCTCGGAATTCTAAGGGTAGGAAAACTTTAAACTAAAACTGGGATCGCCTTTCAGGCAGTTCTGAGAGCGCTTGCAGGCTAGTGTCAGAGCACAGAGGATGCTGGGCTGGTGAGAGGTGTGCTGGCCAGGCCACAGCAGCCGGCCAGTGCCAAGGCCTCTCTCAATGAGGTAGGACAGCTTGAAAAGGGACGTCCCGAGTGGCAGCCAGGGCTGGTGCCGTAGAAGGGGGAGGGTCAAAGAGGAGCTGTCCTGTGCCACCGATTCTTGGCACAGAACTTCGGGGCCTGTGTCCATGCTGGAGATGACAAGGGAGTACATTCGAGCCGTGTGCAGGCGTTGGGCTTCTCTGACAAGCAGAAGCCGGTGAACCACCTGCAGTTAGGGCTTCCCAGAGGATCTGGAGAGGTAGGCATGGGCTTTCCAACTGGGAAAAGGTTATAACAACGGTTGTTCCTCTCTAGCACTTCAGGAAGCTGGTTGCTGTCAAGATGTCATGTATATTTGATAGACAAAATGTGAAACTGAGCTACTTTTTTTGTTTAGTTTCCACGAGAACAGTTCCCAACTACTCCCCCTTTTCTGTGTTTCATAATCAAGTTCTAAAGCCTTGCTCCTCACAATGTGGTCCTCGGGCCCGTTGCATCAGTATCCTCTGGGAGCTTATTAGAATTGCAGATTCTCAGGTCCCATCCCAGGCTTAACAAATCAGAGTTAGCGTTTTAATAAGATCCCCAACTAATTCTAATGCACACTGCAGTTTGTGGACTATTCCTTTCAAAGACATAATAGGACAGAGTTGTTCATTTATTTGTCAATTCATGTGATCAGTAAACATTTATAGAAGATCTGCATTGGAGGAAGATGGCACCCTCTCCTGAAGGGCTTCCAGTTTAGTGGTGGAGACAGACGTGAGAAGGAAGTAAACGTGGAAGAGACGCCTTTAAAGTGGTTTCTCGTGCTGAGAAGGGAGTGTGCTCAACTCTGCCTGAGGAACTCCCGCAGGCTTCATGGAGGTTAAATTGGACTGTTGGGTCTTTATAGTGAGTGCCAATATGTGTGAGAGGAAGGAAAAAAAATCTTTCAGCCTATAGAGGTATCATGTGAAAGCCTAGAACATGAAACATGCAGAAAATGATGAGATTTCAAGTTGCTGGAGGCCGGGTGTTCGGGTGCGTTGCAGCACCCGGGTGCGGGCTCGATAAAATATAGCAGTGTTTTCTACTCTATGTCCGATGCCTAAAACAGTGCTTGCTACAGATTCGGTGCTTAATGACTATTTTTGAAATGAATGAATTTAAAAAAATGAGCCAGGAGAGGTAGGCAGCATCTGATTTTGACACTTATGAATGTGGACTATATCATAAAGGCTCTGAAGGCTTTTAAGCAGGGCCACGACATGGCCACATTAAATGTGGTGGCAGCAAAGCACATGATCGAAGTTTGGGGAGATTAGAGGCCGGGGTCCTGGGAAGAGGCTGCAGCGGTAGTGTAGGGGAGAGATGATGAGTGTCTGAACAAAAGTGGCGGCAATGTGCGTGGGCACATGTCAGACTGCAGGACGTTCTAAAGGCAGAATGCCAGAATTGGCTGTGGGACTGAGAGAAAGGGAAAGAAAAATCTCGGAGGTATTTATTTTTTAGTTCAGATGACTGGTGAAGACACGTAAAAGCTGAAGAGGAATTGGGGAAGGACATTTAATTTGGTTGGGAATGCTCCATTTTCAGTGCCTGTGGAACTTCCGGGAGATTATCTGAGAGGCAGCTGGAAAATTAGGCCGGAGGATGCAGATTTCAGAGTCCTTGGCACAGGAAGAGAGAGAGTGTACATGAGAAGAACAGTGTGATAAGGACAGAATCCTAGCATGCAAATTCTGAAATAAACGTCTGGTTTACTGGATTTGAGCCTTCTCTAGGTTGTAAGTACATTTGTAGGACATATTTGCCTGTTTCAAAGGAGTAGCTGAAGCTGCTCTTCCTTGATTATGAAATGTAGGAATTCTGTTCTTCTCTTGCTTTGGCAAACTCAACAGGGCTCTTTTGGTGGGATGGCAAGAGGAAACAGTTTTAGGCACTACCAATTGACTAATGTCACTGCACCCACCAGTAGTTAGTTACTCATCAGACTGACATTAGATGCAGAACTTCTTCAACACTGCCAGAGAATCTTGGACTCAATAATTACTCTGGACAGAATAAATCCATTGCTCTGTAGCTAAGTAAGCATGGGTTCAGAGAGGGGTCCTGATTTGCTATAAGTTGCATAGCCAGTTGACAGCAGGTTGTGTTGTACTATAGTTTTTTGGAGGATTTCAAAAATATTAAGTATTACAAGCTATCTGTTTTGCAGATCGAAGATGGGGAATTTATAGTCACTTGCCTTAATGTAGTCATCGCATCATAAATGAAATCTGTGTCTATCTAACTTGCCATTTATGAAAAACAAAAACTGGTGTGACATTTTAAGGGATTATTCAATGAACTAATGTTATTATAGTGTTGAAAGAATTTTGGATTATCACAAAAAATACACTTTGAGCTCCAAGAGAAGAGAATAGTGAACAATTAGGCAAAGATTGAACACACCAATCAGAATAGATGAGAAACAAATTTGGTAATAAGAGATTTTCATCTGAAGTTTTATTTGGCCGGAGGGTTACAGCTATGTGATGGGGACAGAGAGGTTCCTGAATCTCGGTAGAGAATTGTCTAGAATGGTGGTTCCCAACCCTGGCTGCACATGAGAATCAACTGGGGTGCCTTTAACAAGTACTGATGCTTAGACCCCAGCTCAGATCAATTAAGTCAGAGCTTCTGAGGGTGGGGTTCTAGGTATCATTATTTTAACAAGGCTCCCTAGGTACTGCAAATGTGCAACTACAGTTGAGAACCTCTAGTAGGTTACACTTGAACATGTACAGAGTTTAGGGAGATTGTTCTAGAATTATAAAATTGATAAATAGGTCCATGAACAACCATGTCCCTAAATTCTAATATTATTAGTCCTGTCAGCGAAGTCTGAACATCTTTGCACTCAAGTTTTATTTTTATTTATTTATTTATTTTTAGAGACAGGATCTTGCTCTGTCACCCACGTTGGAGTGCAGTGGGGCAGTCATAACTCACTGCAGCCTCAAATTCTTGGGCTCAAGAGATCCTCCCACCTTACGCTCCTGAATAGCTGGGACTACAGACACACACCACCATGCCCAGTTATTTTTTAATTTTTTTTTTTTGTAGAGACAGGATCTTGCTATATTGCCCAGACTGGTCTCGAACCCCTGGCCTCAAGCCATCCTCCTGCTTCAGCCTCCCAAAGTGCTAGGAGTATTGGTGTGAGCCACTGTGCCCAGTCAGCCTTTGCTTTTCATCTTTGCTTCTATTTTTGGATGCAAAATAATAGTGGTGAAAAATGGAAAAGAAGTTTAAAGAGGAATATATATGCCACTCACCTCCCCCAAAGAATTGGGTTGGTTTCCTATAAGAAAAGAAAACAAGCCGATGGCCCACTAAAATGCCCACTTTTTGACCTATTTTCTAGCACTCTATCTTAAACCAGTGCTGAAGGGATGAAGGTCAAAATTGTCCAGACCTGGAATAGACAAACTTTAGTCTGTCAATAATAACATATCGGCAGGTTCTGAGGGGAAACCTCACTTAGTAAAAACTTTTGTCAACAGAAACTACTTATGAGAATAGGGATCCTCGGGTTACGTCTAGTCATCTCCCTGATTTCATTAGCTCAGGCCTGGGTATAATCAGAGGATGTGCATATTGAGCATTAGCGTAGTAGGGTAATGATGTTTGCTTTTGACCCATTCTAAAATATACACATAGTAGATGATAAAATACAAAGAAAGATTCACTGTTAAGACATTTCTAATGCTAATGCCTACATCAGAATTACAGGCAGGGCTCCTGAGCATTCGTTAGAATTAAACTATAACTGCGGGTACATTCGCTGGATGAGTCATGGAATCATACAGGTATCCCAGAGGATGTCCATAGGGAAATAATTCTTCTTGTTAGGTAAAGTTTGAACAATTGTTTTATATCCTGAGTATTGAGGTCTCCAGAAATGTTTGTCTGAATCCTCCTCCCCATAGGAATTACAAGGGGCCAAAGGTTGGAAGATCCAGTAGAGAGGGTGTAGGCACGGGATCTATAAAGATCTGGATTAGAATCTTCGTTTTGTACCTCACGAGTTGTGGGAGCTTGGGTGCTAGCAACAACTCAGAGCCTCAGTTTCCCCAACTGTAAAATGAGGAAAAGAGCATCAACAATAAATAGTAGTTTATTCTTAGGATTATGAGATTAAAAATATAATCTTAGAAATATCAAATGTAAGACATATAGTTCCTGCACATAGTCATCACTCAAATTTGTAGCTGCTGCTACCATTCCTTTTGTCACTATCCTCTAGATAATTTCTAGTTTGGTTGACGTTAAAATTGGAAAGAGCTTGGGCCTTGAAGCATGAGGATGGGCAAGGAGACCATCTCTGAATTACTAGTTGAATGTGGCCAATTAATTATCACAGAGCCCGGGTATGGATTTTTCCCTTTATAATTCATCCTGGTACCTTTTTCTGAAAACACCTGCTATCCCCGGAACTCTACCTCCACTCATTTTTTTGGAAAAGAGGTCTCACCACCTAGCTAGGTGGTAGACATACCTTTGTTCCAGAGTATAAGGGACAGCCTCAGGGTCTGACTGTACTATTCAGGATCTGCTGAAGTAAAGTCCAAGAAGAAATAAGTTGACTACCTATCTCCTCAGGTTATTAGTGGATAAGAGGCAATGCTGATTTTAAAGGCATACAAAAAAAAAGATATATTTAACAAACTCCAAACCCAGTAACTTTTACACCAGACATGGCACTAATCCTAAAATAAATACTATTTTGTTTTTCCTTATCAAAGGCAAGATCAGTTCTAGCAGTGCTTGATCTGAGTTTTACTAGAGAGGGTTGGGATTTGTCCTACCTCAGGAAATTGCAGCCTAGCTTTTCTTAGGAAATTCCTGAAAGAGGACCAGAACAAGGCAAGAGATGTGTGAGGGCTGAACCAGGACTCCTGTTATGGTACCAGAAGGTGGGTGGCTCTGAGCACATGGGCTGTCATTAAATAAAACCACAGTGCATAGCCATGGGGCCTGACCATAGTGAGCACTGTATTACTTGTTACTCTTACCATTATATTGGGCCTTTACCATGTACTGGAAGGTAATTTCTATATTTGACATCTATTACCTCTTTTAATTTTCACAACGACCCTATTAGATTCTGTTATCCTGGGACCCAGAGAGATGACATAACCCAAAAGTCACATTGTTACAGCTGTTCAAAGTCTGTTTATTCTTCATTCATTTAATCGATCAATATTTATTGAGCACCTACGGCATATCAGGCTCTATTGGGAGCTGGGGATGAAGCAATGACCAAAGCAAACACAGTTCCTTCATCCATGAGATTATAATTCAGATGGGGTGGGCTATAAATGAAGAAAGAAATTAACTGTGTCAGGTGGTGATTAATGCTGTGGAGGAGAGCAAACTAGGAAAGAGGATGCTGTGGGGCTAGGGTGGAGGGTGCTATATACACAGGGCTGGAAGAAAGCCTTTATGATGAGCCCCTTGCTCTGAAATGACCTTGGGATGCGGCTGAGGCCAGGACAGTACCTAGACACTTGAGAGTAAGGGCTGAGGCTGCGTGTCTTAGCTCTACAGCTACAGTCTCTTTCACGGAAGGTTTCTATGTCTCTAGAATTAAATATAGAACTGGGGTGAAATATCTCTGATAACGGTATGGGCGTAGCTATCGGAATAGATAGGACTCTTGGAGACAATTGGAGGGAGTGTTTGTTTCTGGTCAAGAGGATTGATTTCGATGCTGGAATGAAATATTCATGTATACCTTCCTGTATGTCTGGCTTCAAAGGGTTTCTAGACTTTCGCATCAAGTGAGACTGTGTGAGGAGAGGATGTGGGTATGTATTAGCTGGGGTACAGGCTGATAGTGGCTTAGGTAAGACAGCTGACAGCTTGTTTTCATGCACACACCATCAGCAAGCAGGCAGTTGAGGGTGGGTTGGCCCAGGATCTGGATCCCGTTATCTGTGGCTCCCCCAGCCCCTGGAGTGCTGTCTCTGTGTGTTCCTTGGTACCAGGTCCCCATTCCTGCCCGAGTGAAAGAGGAAGGAAAGAGTTGGGGACAATGGGTTTCCTTTTTCAGGACTAAGAGGAGAGGCTGCTTGTGTTGCTTCCCCTCGCTTCCCGTCGGCCAGTACTTGGTCACAGATATAGATTGACAACAACAACAGCAACGACCAAAAAACCCACACAAAAGCTTGGTTAAAAGTGGAAATACAAATCAATTTTGACAACAAATTCACACTGCCTGGTATATGCTGGGTGAAATAGGGTAGAAAAAAAGCAAGAAAACACTCTGGGTGTTTCTGGTAGAAAAATAGTCACGACTGGCTTGTGGTTTGCATTGGAAGGGAGACCTAATGCTAGTCTTCAAATCAAACTTCGCTCAGCTGTGAGCAACTTTATTTCATCCCCTGCCCCCTCACTTTTAAATAGTTTGCTTCCATATCGGCAAGTGGATTACTATCAGGCTTCAAAAGTTCTTCCTTTTGCCAGGTTATTCTGAAGTGTCCTTAGACTCTGAAGAAAAGGAGCCTTGCTTTGGGGCGTTGAGGGAGAGGAGCCTTCACTAAGTAATAAATAACCTATGCAGGTTGGAAAGGGAGGTGAACACCTACAGTGTGAGTCACAGACAGCATTCCAAAACCTCTGTGAGGAACTTAACCCAGCCTGCATTTTCTTTTTCTTTCTGAGAGAACTAATAAGTCGTGGCAGATAAGGAGAAACAAGTGAGAAATGGATATGAACTCCAGGCCTCTGACAACATACAAAAATGTTAAAAAAAAAATAGCATTGGGTTGTTAAGAGGAAAAATCATAGCCAACTGTAAGAATCCATCCTCTACCTTACACATCCCCCTCCAAATAGACCCATGCATTTCAGCAAATGGTAAATAATGCTTAAAATGGCAGAAGCTAGAGTTGGGAAAATAAGAACCAGGTGTTGGAAAGAAGCAAAATCAAAAAGAGCATACATTTTCCGTCAACAATCCCCACCATAAATTGTAGCAATGCCACCATCACGACCTGGAGCCCGCAGGGAAGAGACTGTTGTAAAAATGATAAATCAGAATCACTACACACCCGGTCTTGATAAAACAAAGAAAGTCTGATATATATCTATAATCACAGAGAAACAAAGCTTGATCGGTGAAGGGCCAAATGTGAGGAAATGCAAAGTTCAAAATCTGGTGGCTGCTTAATATTCCAGCTGAGCCGAAGATTGGATAATGCAGTGGGAATTGATGACTCAGTGGAATCCGGCTGCAGCAACATAGAGATATATTACAAATTTCTTCACAAGAATAGAACGATATATATGCCAGCGCCTGTTCATCACATTTTTATGTATTCTTCATATCTAGAAATGAAAGAGAATATACTGTCTATACCACCTTCATAAAACAGGGTTAACGTATTTTCTGGGGTTTTGTTGCTGCTATTGTTATTCCTTTCGAGAAGCAAAGTCTACCACTCCCTTTAAGAAAAATACATACGTGTAAAAACGAGCTATTGCTGGTACATTTCTTAAATGGCTGAGCTAATTGCACTCCTGAAAGACCGTCAGATTCTGTAAATTTTTGTATGTGGGGGTGGGGTGTGATAGAGGGGAGGGAAGCCGCTGAGGAGCCAGCAATGCAAAAATCACATCGGGAGCAACTGGGCGGTTGAGCAGCCTCAATCAGACTTCCATACCAGTTTCAGGAAGCACTGGTCTAGCAGCTCCCAGGGACTTTCAGGGACTATTTATAAGGCAGCAAGTTTCCCAGGAGTGGAGAAACTCTGAGGATAGGATAGCTGAGCAAGCTGTGTTTTAACAAGTTCTCGTACACATTCAAGTTTGCTAACACCGGTCTGGGGAAATGGGCTAACAATTGTTAAGGGCTTCTACGTGATTCCCAAGCTAGGCTTGTGATGTTTATTGTTGTATTAATACAATCACACTCAAGCTTAGAGGTGATCATCCCATTTTAAGAATTTAAAAAATCAGATTCAGGCCGGGTGCGGTGGCTCACGCCTGTAATCCTAGCTCTCTGGGAGGCTGAGGCGGGCGGATTGTTTGAGCTCAGGAGTTCGAAACCAGCCTGAGCAAGAGCGAGACGCCGTCTCTACTAAAAATAGAAAGAAATTAATTGGACAGCTAAAAATATATAGAAAAAAAAAATTAGCCGGGCATGGTGGCACATGCCTGTATTCCCAGCTACTCGGGAGGCTGAGACAATAGGATCGCTTGAGCCCAGAAGTTTGAGGTTGCTGTGAGCTAAGCTGATGCCGTGGCGCTCGCCCCGGGCAAAACAGTTAGACTCTGTCTCAAAAAAAAAAAAAAAAAAAATCAGACTCAAAATTTTAGGAAATTGCTCAAGATCATGTATCCAATATAGTGGCAGAGTCAGGATAGTGAACCCAGATCCTTCTGATCTAAAACTTGTTTTTTCTACTCTACCATGAAAACTAGGTGTGGCTCCAAATCTGTTCCCAATTGTACAGAAAGGAACCCAATTGGTTCTTCAATGTCTTTCAAATTAATGGCCCCTTCTTAAGAAATATATTAATAAAGCTATTTTTGAGGCTGTACTGCTATATGGGCTTTGTTTTAGTGTGATTCAAAACTTGTAATCTTTTATGTGGGAGGGTCAGACCCTTGAGCATTTATTAGCTCTTCTAATGAAGGTCAAGGTCAGCAGAAAATGAAAGTAGCAGATGTAGAACAGTGGAGGGCATTCGTAGTAGGAGGCAGGGAGCCTGGGTTCAAGTCTTTGTAGTTCAGTGGTCCTGTGACTAAGTCATCTAATTTCCCTGGGCTCGATATTTTCCCATCTGCAAAATGGGGGAAATGTCTTGCCTTCCTTTCTCATGAGGTTATGAAGAGGGTAAAATGAGAGAAAGTAGAGGGAATGTCTTGAAACTCCAGAATGTTCTTTAAATTTAGAGTCTTACTATTGTTAATATAACGAGATAAGGATTCAAGATAAAGTTATTCATTGTCCTCAGTATCAGGGGTAAGCTTTCTCTGCTTTGGTTTGTTTATGCAGAGAGATCAGGAGCCTCATGGACAGTCAGTTAAATGCATCTTTGGCAAATATATCACTTGTATTTAGGCATAGTACCAACCTGCATAAATAATGATGGTGGCACTGGAATAAGTTTGGGATTATTTGTTATCAGGAGAGATAGAGCTGGTGAAAAGCTGTCTGGTTTACTGGTGGTGGTGGTGGCAGGTAAACTATGTCAGCCCAAGGAGCATTCAACTCTAGAAAGAGGCTGGTGGGCTGGGATGTGACCCACAGTAGAAAATGGGAGAATAGGTCTGGGGGATCTGAAGTGTAGACAGCTAGGTGACATTTAGGTATAAGGTGATTCAGTCATGGGGAAATTCTACATGTTTTTCATGCAAGTAAACCATGACTTTAAATTCGAAATCTCCTTTTTTTTTTTCCTGCCATTTACTTGAATTTTCAATAAATGGTAGCTAATATTTTTGTTATTAAAGAATTACTACATGTAAGGTCCTGAGATAGGCATGACATGTACATATACCATTTAATCTTTAGAATGACCCTGGCATTCTTGTGTTATTATTCTCATATTGCAAAAGAAGAACTGAAGCCCAAAATGGTTAATAATTTGCAAACACCATAGTCAGTAAGTGGCAGAGCTGGCATTGAAACTTTGGGCTGTCTGGGCTCTTCCCCACCCCCTGCCCTCCTGCTGTAGAGACTGAATCCAGACCCTGGTGCAGCTCTGAGAGGGGCTCTGGGTTTCCGAAGCTTCCCAGAATCTCATTATTATGGCTTCACAGGTGCCTGGGAGACTTCACAATCTCTCTCAGACCTGGTTGACCAGTCCACCTCCCACCCCCCAAATCCATGCTCCATTCATACCGAATTTCTTCTTATTCCTCAAACACATCGTGCACCTTTATGGCCCTGGTCAGGTGCTTTTCAAAGTGTGACCTAAGATCTACCTACTTGTTACAGATGCAAACTCCGGGTCCTTATGTTAGACCAAGAACCAGAATCTGGGAGTGAGGCCCAGAAATTTGTATTTTAAGAAGCACCAAGTGACTTGTAGGAGCATGAAACTTTGAGAACCACTGGTCAGCCTTTGTACACACTGTGCTCCCTTCTTAGAAAGACTTTCTTGCATTTCTAACTTTCTGTCCCTTTGCCTTTTCCACCACATGAATACCCTTAAGTGCTACCTCAGATGTCCCTCTTTTGTGAAATTTTCTTGGTGTATCAGAGTTAGCAATCCCCACTTCTGCTCTCCTTGCCAATTTGCTTCTGCCTCTGTTACAACCCTTATCGTCTTGTACTTAAAAATGTATCTGTGTCCTTCATTCTACTGTGAGTTCTTTGAGAGCAGACTGTGTCCTGTTTATTCTCATTCTTCTCTGCAGCGCCCAGCCCAGCACCTGCCGTCGGGTGGTACCCACCAAATGGTTGCCTGCAGGAAGATGAAGATAAGGCAGGCCCAGTCCCAGAGGAACTCTAGTGGTGGCAAGTACAACAGGGATCTATGTACTTGCCCTGAGGCATGAGGCTGGCCCTGCTCCATTTGGAGGGGTAAGGCTAGCACTCAGCCACTATTATACAACTGAAGGAAAGGTCATTGAAAATCAGGCCCAGCTGCTTACTGGCTTAGAACCTTTCAAATTCCTCATAGATTGGATTTAGAATTGTTCTTAGACTTACAGGTGGGCCCTTACAGGTGGGCCTCGTCCTTACCAAACAATTTTCAAATGCTGGGGACAGAGGGAAGCGTCATACTGGCTATTACTTTGGCTTTTTTACATTGAGTTTGTGAAGGTAGATGCTCTAGGTCTGGACGTGGGAAGCCTTGGCAGTTGTTAGCAATCGGAAGGGGAGGGTCATTTCAAATGTGGACATACCAACACTTCTGAAATATTTTCATGGATGCAGTTTGTTCTGGAAAGAGAGAGGAAAGTCTCTCAATCAATTTTTAGATAGAAGATGAGAAGTACTAGCGTCCTGCTGGTGTTCATGGCTCAGAGCCTTTTAAGAAACTTCTTTTGGGTTTTAACCAAGGCTGCACAGCTGTGTGGGGGCCTGGTAGGAGTCCTGCTGTGACAGTCCCTACTGGACTGTGAGCTTATTAGACTTTGTGGCTTTGATTCTCTGGCAGCTCTTTCCTTCGACTTGGGCTAGGAGACTGAGCAGCTGAAATGGTGTCTGGATTGGGAGAATGTCAGTTGACTTCTTTTTAGACCTTACTTTTAGTTTTTATTCAATCACTTCATTTCCAGAACCTTCTTTTTAAAATTATATTTGCCACATTATAAATTCTACAGCAATTCAGATGGGAAAAAAGTAAGGTTTGGGGTTTTTTTTTTAAACATATATTTGTTTACTGGGAACCATTAAAAAGAAAGGCTCTTAAAAATTATTTGTTGTTTCAGTCAAGTTCAACAACAAATGTTAGCGGTACCAGTGAAAGCCATAACATTCCTATTCCTGGATAATTTGTTTCTGCCCTTATTTGCGTGCATATGTTTTAAGATTTTCCAGTGTGGTTGTTTCTATTTAAGGCACGTCATCTGTGGAATTCTGAAATGCAAACCAGTTCTTTGAAATTTTTGATAAATCTTACTGCTTAATAATAGGAGAGTTTCAAATACCTTCGTAGCCACTTGGACATCTGTAAATAAATGAAATTCAATGAGGAAAATAGCATAAGGAAGCTGTTTCGTTACTATTTCCATTTTGTTCATTCACATCATCAGATTTCAAGATGACAAATATGGAAAGAGTGTGAGAACACTTTTTTTTTTGAATAAATATTATGTTTTGAAACTTGGATCTGAGTTCAAACACTCAATTTAAAGGAGACTTATGATTCAAATGTGAGTTATTTATTGTCTTTGTCAATTTCCAGAATTTAAATTTATGTTGGGATAAAGCAAATTCAAGGCTACATTTGAACAACAATGGGGCACATTCTTCTCTTTGATTTACTTATTCTTCAAGTAGAGGCTCTTATGTTCTATGTTTGAGACTGTGGGCGCTAGTCCTGGGCCTACATGAATATTAGATTCTCAGATTATTATTGTATCCTGATGTCTTCTCCTGGATGTATGTTTGATCACCAGGTTGCATTTATACCACCTGAAATGGAAGTGATTCTGATTTACAGCTCGAAATGTGCCTGACTAAGCCAAATGGTGAACATCTCATTATTTCATTTTTATGGGTCATGTCTGAAGAGGTTTGGTTCAGAAAATAGACCACTGCTCAAAAGGATAAATTCTGTTCCTATGAGGCAGGAGGTATTGAGTGAGCAAATCATGGCATGTCCAGCCCCAGAGTGGCAGGCAAACCATTTGTTGCAGCCACCAAAGTCAACCCACTCCACTGGCACGCATGTACCTCAGTATGCATGTCAAACTGTCGTAGACAGACAGACAGACAGACTCAACACAGAGTTGACAAAGTCCTGCTGAAGAAGAGAGAGGACCCATGCCACAGTGGTGGAGTGAAGTTGCGACTCAGGGCCCTGTGTTTTTTCCTTGTCTTCTCTTTCTCACATAGCTTTTCCCAGTGCCAATAGCAATATAGATTGCAAATAAAGAGAGAGGAGCAAGCACAATGTGAGTGTGTGAGTCCGTGTGTGTGTCTTCCCTGACTGTAAGGCTCTCAGAGCTTTCCTCAATCTCTGGCACAATGCAGCCTCTGTAGAAAAGATATTAGGAACAAAAAACAAACTTGAAGATTCAGGAGTGGGCTGCCAGAATTATTAAGAAAAACATTCAGATGATGCCATTAAAAACATATGGGGATTCTATAAAGCCTTGAAAAGAAAATGTTTAATTATGTGCCGTATGCAAAAGCCATCATGCTTAGATTAATACTAAAGACTGAAACTGCGTGGGGCTTAAGTAGTCCACAGTGATGCATCAATCTCTTTACTCCTTTAAAAATAATGTTTTTCTTTTGCTGATGACAAATACCTTTCAAACTATTGAGATCATGCTGCTATAAGTGATACATGGAGTTTAATGAAGTCCAAAATCACCAACAAAAGTTTCCAAATTAACTTTTCAAGGTCCCTGAATTAGATTTCTTTCTTTTCTTTTTCTCCTCTACCATTTCCACTCACTTTCCTTCATGAGCAGGAATTCTCGCTCTTCAACACACAAAGGTTGCCTATGCTGGTGGCCAGCACAGGAGCCTGGTAGATTGGTTAGAAACACTCGATTTTCTGAAGGTTCCCCATTTTAAGAAACTATAATGACTCCTTGCTTAACCTTTTAAATGTTAATAGTTACAGTGATTTTGATTTCCATTCTCAGCAGCTCACGTTAGAAGCCTGCAGAAATACAGAGCTCTTGTTCTTTTTTAATAAATATGGAAAATATTTTCTTTCATCTGAATGTGATGTGTTTTAGGATCACCAACATTTCCTTCAAGTCTTTGCAAATGTGTAGAATCATTGTTTTATATAGCTTTGTATGTCTGTGAGGAGTGGCCCAATGAGAAAAAAAATCAAACTTTGTAATACATAGAGCTTCCAAACAGATATTTTGGAGCAGAGACACACTCTGGGCAAATATAAGTTAAAATTGCAAAAATATATAGGGTTAATTACCTGAGTACTGACTCGTTTTATACTCATACAAGTTTAAATATTGGAAAGGTAGATTTGTGGCTTCTCAGAATTAAAAAAAATAGTGTATAGCTGCAAAAAATAAAATAAAATAAATTGTGTAGAAATGAGAATAATGGTATAAGTGGGCTATGTATTTATTTGAAAATCTTTACTCATCTTAAGAAAGTCAAAATGTGTTCTGTTGATGCTATTTCACTTTAGGGAATTTTATGGACTTAAGCACTTGGGATTTTGATCCTCATTTATTGGACCAGGCCTCTTTAAGTAAACATGTGGCTTATGAATCAGTGGACAGATTTGTTGCTCACGCTTGAATGTGTCAAAACGTTCTCCTAAGTGTCAGTTGGGCTCACTGCAGTAAAAATATAAAATTCCTCCTACCCCCTTCATGTCTGTCATTTTCTATATTACATATATGATTGAAAATTACAAATGACCAAACCTGCAATCATTTTTAACGAAGGGTGGGCTCTAGGAACCTGACTGGCTTACTTAAATGCCTGTCTGGAAACAGGCTCACCCACCACCCAATGTTGAGGTTTTTGGATTCAGGTACCTGGAACATACAGCGGTGATTTCAAATCCAATCTACTTCTCCATGATGGAATTCTGAGTCAACTATTGTTGCAGTGTTTTCCTCCAGTGTATTTGTTTTTGTGTGAGAAAACTTACTGCTATTGGTTAGCAGCCAGCTACTTTTTACAAAGAGCCACCTGTTTCTGAGTTTACACAGGATATGTTGGATTTATGTAATACAATAGGATCAATTTAATTATGCTTTTCCTTAAGTACAATGCTACCTGGAATTTACTACCTGATACATGCTCGCTTTTTTGGAGACAAAAAACAAACCAAAAAGACCCACACCAACCCTGACTTAAGTTAGCTTTATGTTGTTTCATTACCCCAATTTCTTCTAATATGCATTAAAGGATATATACTCTCAGTATGAAAAAATAGCTCTTCTGAACTCTCAACAGTCCCTGTTATTTACAATGTTTCAAAGCTTTAGAATTACTACAAAAGATTTACTCATATAGCAGAGCATGTAAAATTTAAAATCAATAAAGTATATAAATTTTGCTTGTCTTCTTGAATTGATTCCTTACTCTAATAGCTCAATACTGTAATACTGTATCCTTTTTTATTTTCAATGTCATTACCCAGTAATAATCTCTGAACTTTCTTGCCACAGCTGTGGGCAGTTCGAGATTTCTGACAGTATTCTTCACAGACAGTTGTCACAGGCAATTGTTACTCCTTGCACAGCTTCTAAAAATGAATAAGCACGTGAAAAATATTAGTTTGTTTCTGTGATATTAGAAACTCAACTAATTATTTTGATGTGGTAAATATAACTGGGTATTTGATTTCGTGGGAGAGTAAAGAAAGATTTGAATTTGACATGTCTTAGCAGTGATAGATTAATCCCATGATACGTCCTTTTTGTTTTTTTTAACAAGAATTATATAGTTCGGTTTTCTATAATTTTCTACCGTAAGAGTTATTCAGACTATAGCTTTGCTGGGAGTTAGGAAATAAGACAGCTAATATTGGGAAGGTTAACATTTTACTATCGATACTCAATTTTTTATACTCTAATAGTATTCACAAGGATAAACTCTACTTCGTTATAAAACTTGCTAGTGTTCTGCAGAGTTCAACAGAGTCCTCCTCAATAGGATTAGAAATAAAAATGGTCCAAATTAAAGCACGGGGGGCAGTGAACAATTATTCTACCACTTACCCTGAAGCTTGCTATGGTGGTTGTTTGCTTAATTCATGGTGGTTTCTGGGTCCCAGAGCTAAAAGGGTTGAGCTGACCTTGGTTTCTTGAAATGCAAAATGTCAAATCCAAACATGCTGGTGAAATCTAAACTCACTTTCATTTCTTAATGGCCACTCTCAGCCAGTGAAGAACACAGACTGATGATTGCTTACTTAGGCGTGAAAACAGAAAAGAGTGTCCGAGCTTGCGCCAGGTATTTTTGCTTGCTAAAGCAATTTTTTCTAACCAGTCTCTTAATTCTTCCTTCTCTTCGTTTGTTTAGTGCAGTGATTGACAGAGTCCTCTATGAAATGCCAGTGCCAGAGGATCTTGATTTGAATCCCAGCTCTTTTACTTTGCAACTCTTTAACACAGAGTCTACACTTGTAAAGTGAGGATTAAGGACTTTGGTCCTACCTCACAGGGAAGTTGTAAAGTGAGCACAGTGCAATCTGCAGAACACTATACACATTAAAAAGTTCAGTTTCTGCATTCCCATATTTTCTTCCACCTGGGCTAATATTTAGCTCCAAGAGAGAAATTCCTCTTTGATAGCTTTAGGGATTGGATTGCCAGATTAAATACAGAATGCCCAGTTAAATTTGAATTTCAGATAAAAAAAACGAATGTATTATTTATACGTATTTTTTAGGATATGTCTCATGCAATGTTTAGGATATACTTGCATTTAAAAAATAACTTGTTTATCGAAGAATCAAATTTAACTGGGCCCTGTATTTTTATTTGCTAGTTGTCAACCCTCCTTAGAGATTCTGGCTAGAAAATTTTTTTTGACATTGTATTGATAACTAACAGCGTAAAGAAGCTTGGGAGTGGTAGGCAGGGGCCCTTCATGCTTCCGAGTTAATGCCTAAGTACTTAACCTGATATGGTAGTTGCAAGCATCTGGTCTTCCATTACACACATTTGCAGTACAGAACCCAGTATCAGAGCTGCCAAAGGGCAAAGCCTGTTCTCCTTTCTTTCCAGAGAGAAGGTCTCCCATGGGGAAAAAAATTACCTGCAGTGGTGAGTTTTGGTGATGAATTTCCTCTGGAATGCCATTAATATGCACTGATCCTTCTTGGAGATTCTGTCTCCCCTTATCCAGCAGAATCAGGTTGTAAAATCTGGAGAAAGTGCTTGAAAGGACTAGGCCTGTCTTTAGAGGCCCCAGAAAGGAGGACAAAGGCACTCCCCAAGACCCTGTATTGTCCTTTACTTTCAGCACCCAGGTGTTTGTGTGGTCCCTTTTAGTGTTTTGCCTGAGCCTGTCTGGAAGGGCAAATTGCTTTTGGATGCCTTTCTACTTAGTACATTCATCATCAAATTTTGTTTGTTAATTTTCTATAAAAAGAAAAGATAAAAGATCTCCGTTAGGCTGACCTTAATTTTCATTTTTCAAAGTGATGACATTACAAAAATTATCTATAACATGATGTCATACTTGTCTTCTGGCATCTGTTATGTTGAGAAAGTCTTGTGCGTACAGCTAACCAGAGTTCTCTACTTTCAAGTCTTCAGGAAATACTGCATCTGGTGCTGAATACTGGCTCTTTACATGTGTGTAAAGGTATGGGGTAATTTGTGTACATCAATTACTAAAAACATTCACTACTTAGAGCACTGCTTATAAAATCTGGCCAAATAGTAGGTAGTTGTCACATATATCAGATAAAGATTGATTACATTACCTAACTGTTCTATTTTATTTCTTCTGCCATGATGGTTTATACATACTATCCATGTCTACACGTTACACATACTATCCATGTCTACCCCTTATACTATTAACATACTTTTTCCTCTTTGCATTTATATCTGTCTGATCCCATGTAATCTTCTTTAAATGCCCAGAACTAAGACGTTTGAATTAGTGCTGGAGCTGAGACTGCCTGGTTGTGGTTGAGCAGACACTAGAAGGACCTGATTTACTTTTCTAGGGTCACTTATCATACATTGGCTCTTAAGAAGTTAAACCTGCTGTGCTTTGGAGCTGTAGGTTTGCCCCTGTAAACCATGGCAGATGAGTGCTCGGTCTCATATAATATCAATAATGGGACTGGGATAGACTTAGGATTCATATGAACTCCACATACTCCCTCAGAGGGCAACTCAGGGTCATGACTGACATGTGAAAGTTGGTGCCCTTGCAGCTGACTTTTTGGTCCTTTAAGAACAGAAACTAAAGCTTCTTAAGGTAAGAGACTGAGATTAACTTATTTTTGTATAGTAAGTACTTAGCAAATATTTTTGACATAGTTTGCCATAGGAAGTATGAAAATAAAGCTTCATGATTGAGTAAGGCTCTAATTGTAGCTTTCACTTGTCCCTCAACATGGAAATTAGAATTTTACTTACATGCCTTTAAAAAATATATATTCATCCCTCAGTATCTGTGGGGGATAGGTTCCAGGATCTCCTGAGGATACCCAAAATCTGCAGATGCTTAAGTCCCTGGTATACAATGGCATAGTATTTGCATATAACCTATGCACATCCTCCCATGTACTTTAAATCATCTCTAAATTACTTACAACACCTAATACAATGTAAATGCTTCGTAAATAGTGTTATACTATATTGTCGAATACTATATTATTTTTATGAGAAGAAAAAAGTCTGTACCTATTCACTATAAGACACATTTTTCCTGTATTTTTTATCTGTGATTATTTGAATCCACAGACTCAGAACCCACAGATATGGAGGATCGACTGTATTAAGGTGTTATGAGAATTCCTGGAGTTCTTGCTAAAACACAGATTCCTGGGTCTCACCTACAGAGTTTCTGATTCAGTAGGTCTGGGAAAGGGGCTGAGAATGTGCATGTCTAACAAGCTCCCAGGTGATTCCAATGCTATACTGAACTACACATCCCAGAGCACCAGCCTTTGCACATCTGAAGACACCAGGGGATCTGGGGATGTACAAGAACATTTGGAAGACCAGCTTAACCACAAGAAATGGAACTTGTAAGTCGCTCTTCCAATGAAATAGTACACGCTATGGACTCTGTCTAATTTTATTTTTCTTGGAAATGGACACCAGTCCTTCTTCCAGGATGACATGATCATGTACAAATCACGGTGAGCATTTACTGATCACTTCTTAAAGGACAGAAATGCAAAAATAATCAAGAAACACACCCTGAGTTTGAGGAGCTCAAGGTGCAGTGTCTGAAAAGCTATTAGGGAGCAGAGAAAGTTTACAAGTTATGAACAAAGAGATAATGCTGCTGTTTTTGACTTTCTGGCCCCAGGACTCTGGACTCAGCCAGCCTAGGTCTTTGAGACACATCCAACCTTTCCTGCTGACTACAGAGGCCACTAGGCCTCGGATACTGCTGTGTCATCCTTCCAGCAACCTTGTACCTTTTCAGACTCGACCTCATTGCCTCTGTGATTCTTACCAGTAATAATAATGATCGATATTATCCCTCCCTTTATTGTGCTTCATTTATATGCCAGACTCTGTGTAAATGCTTTAATTTTATGGCAATTAAAAAAATTGGGTGATTTTATCTTTGCTGAACATATTAGCAAACTGAGGCTCAAAGTGATTAAATGACCTGGCCAGTGTCACACAGCTGGGGTAGGTTGTAGAGCTGGGATTTAAAGCTTGTTTTGCTAGACACCTGAGCCACTCTTACTACTTTTCTACATGGCCAGTTTTTTTTGTTTGTTTGTTTGAGATTAAGATTTTAAATTTTTATAAAAATGGTTAGACAATTGAACAACCCTTTTAGGTAGTAATCTATGTTTCCATTTAACAATGTGGAAGAAGAAGGATAAAAGAACCAAAATGAGAAATGAGATAATTCTAATAAATAATGACATTTTATGTTTTAAAACATTATATACTTGTCAGCATGCTTTTCTATTAATGACCTGGTTTAATGATCTCATAATTCTTCAAGGTAAGATCTACATTGTTAGATGGGAAAGATACAGCCGGCATCTCCTTATATGTGGAGATTGACACTTAGAGAGGTTCTGGCTCAACGAAGTGGTGGAACCAGAGCCAGAATTCAAATTCCCTGGTTCTCATTACACTGTCCTGGAAGTCCAAGGAAGGAGGCAGTTGGGAGGTACAGGGTTGGGAAAATGAGTATATTGGTCAGGACACTTGTTTTTGCAAAAGATAAAAAACTTAATTCAAATTTACTTAAAAAGGAAAAAAAAAAGACAAAGATTTTACTGGAGCAGATAACTGAGAGGTTCAGAGCAGGTTTGGCTCCCGCAGTGCTGAATTCAGTGATTCAATAATGTCATTATGGCTCAGACTCTCCATCATTCTCTTTTGCTTTCTTCTTCTATGTTGGTTGTATTAATTGTCTTTCTTCTTATTGGGATTTCAGAAAGCTCCTAGCTGAAAACAAGAAAAGTTCTTCTCTTTCCCAGTGATTTCCTTAGAGGTCTGGAATGTAGACTTTGGCCTGACTTGGGTCACATGACAACTTTGAACCAACGGCTGTGGCCAAGGGATGAAATGCTGCTATTGGCCAGGCCCGGATCATGTGCTGTCTTTTGGAGTCTGGGGTGAAATAGGATGGAGTCAATCCCACTTGAACAACACAGCTGTGAATGGGCAAGGGGAGGTTATCTATTTTCCTTTTTCTTTTTTTTTTGAGACAGAGTCTTACTTTGTCACCCTGGGTAGAATGCAGTGGTATCATTGTAGCTCGCTGCAACCTCCAACTCCTGGACTCAAGTGACCCTCCTGCCTCGGCCTCCCAAGTAGCTGGGATGACAGGCATGTGCCACAACACCCACCTAATCTTTCCACTTTCAGTAGAGATGGGGTCTCACTCTTGCTCAGGCTGGTCTTGCACTCCTGAGCTCAAGTGATACTCCTGCCTCGGCCTCCCAGAGTGCTAGGATTACAGGTGTGAGCCACCACGCCTGGCCAAGGGGAGGTTATCTAAAGGAAAAGAGCTGCTGTTACCAGAAAAACAGAGAATGGATGCTGAGCAGTCAAAAATCATGAGCATCAATTTTAGTAAGTGGTAGAAAAAATGGACAAAGGAATCTTCCTGAACTTTTGCTTTTTAAAGTCCAAATAGCCTTGTGGTATTTTTCATCTGATTCAGTGGGTGGTTGTTGGGGCAAGAAGCCATGCTAGTTCCACCCTCACATCTTTCTTCATGGTAGGCTCCTCCCGAAAGTAGAGTCTCTGCCAAGAGCCAGGTACTGTGTTGGGTATTTTACATAGTACACAGAACGGTATCATGGCCACACTGTTTTATGTGTAGAGCTACCTTGTATTCCTGACACTGAGGAGTAGTGATTTACCAGCTAATTTGATTGTGGCTCTACATAGCCCTTATACACAACTTGGTGTATTTAGATGGTTTCCGCTCAGCCAGTGGTTCCATGTCAAAGTTACGTGTCTTTGGTCTATACCATGTTGAATGTCTCAATGGTTAAATGACTAAGGCCCTCACAGATAAGTAGCTCATTATCACTTTCTTCATTTGTAAAATGAAGGGCTGGATGAGATTCATTATAATATTTTTCAAAGTCCAACATAGTATGATTCTACGGTTTTAAGTTCTGGCTAGATCATAGTAGTTGTTTTTAAAACTAGAGAAACATTGTTCTACTTTTCTTTAAAACAAGTGCCTTGATTCTACACAGAAAGAAGTGTTCCTATTTATTAAATTTTTTTATTAGTTGTAAAAAGGAAACAGAAAAAGTCAAGAATTTGTCACTCCGGTTGTGAAGTTTTAGATAGAGCCATTCTTGGAATTACTATGAGGATGTCTGAAAAATGTGACGCTGGCAAGGAAAAAAACAAAACAGAACAAAACAAACAGGATAAACTGAAATATATCGTGCATATTTGTTGGTATATCCAGGGCTTTGAGTTTATGGGGCCTGGGTTGTCATTGGCTACCACAATTTTTAACTTGATGACCAGACTCAACAATGAGTCCAGTTGACAGAATTGGAGATTAGTTAGGTCCAGAATCCCAGGAATAATGCTTCTAAATTTGACTTTAAAAAGCATTTTTAGGGGAATGCTTTTGACTAGCTGACATCTTATTGCTCCCCTTCCCCTAGGAATCTAAGCTCCATTAAATTGGAGAACAGCAGTGCTACACTTGTCAGCTGTTTTCTTATCATAATTTTAATTAAATAGCTATGCACAATTTGATTTTTAGCGTTTTTTCTGTTGGGATGTAAACTCTTTGAGGGCAAGTGTTATTTCTCTCTTTCCTTATTGCTGAATCTCTAGTACCTAGCACAGTTCCTGACTGAATCAATAGATGGAAATCCTCAGGCTTTCACTGGGCTCTTATTGTTTTGGGGGTGTCCTTATGAGAAATATAGCTGTCATCAACTCTGGCTTAGGGGTTCTTCTACTGTAATGTTTTGAAAATAGAAGTAATTCCATAATTTTTTTGTCTAACATATTATTTAAAAACTTTAGGGCTCAGAGTTTGTTTTAGGCTGATTAGGTTGATTTGAAGAGAAGGAAAGAGTCTATTTGTATAAGTCCTAGAAGACACTTCCTCTCTATCCCCTCTTCCAGGACAAGCTAGGAACACAGTATCTTTTTTTTCTTTAACTTTATAGCCTAAAATGTCTACACACTTAGGCACATACTGGGTGAATTTTCACAATATTCAAAAATACAATCTGCTTAGAAGTAGTAAGAAAATTACCATGCTTAGATAAATCCATTACCTTATCAATGAAACTAGAGGATCATGAGCCCAATTATCGACAATTTCTAATTGAAATTCAACAGCTGGATAATATTTCTTAGCTCCATTTCCTCCCTATGCCAAATGCTCATCTGGAAGCAGTCACTAAGATTTAAGAAGTGATAGTGGCCCCTTTATCATTCAGTTTTTGGTCTCCCAAGCTCTCCTGTCGCTTCCTGGCAGGGCAATAATGATGATAATTGCTTTGGGTTTTTTTTTTGTAGTGTGGTCCATGGTATTTAAGGTGTTTTTTTTGATCACCAAATGATTTCATCTAGAATATTATTCCATGATGACAACTGGTTACTTTCAACTGACTTTGAGTTGATTGGCGACCTGAAGAGAAAGGTCCTATTGCCTATGTGACAAAGTATATGATTTCCTACCGTCCACATAGACCCTTTTAATTTGCCTGCATCTTGCAGTATTTATTGTCTGTTGTTACTTAGTTTTCAAAAAAAAAAAATTAAGGTTATGATTTCAAATGCTTTGACAGATCAAAAACAATGTCTAGTTTCCTCTGTGAGCCTACCCTTAAAGAATTGACTTAAGGAAAATATTAATCCCCCAGGAAGATATTCATATCTGTCTGACTTTGGAAACACAAATAAAAGTATTGCAGACCCTATGGCAAACAGATTATGAAAGAGGATTTGTAGCAGATGATTGAGAACCGGGTTCTGGAATCAGACAAACTCAGGTTAGACTCCTGGTCTCTCACTCGTGGCTGTGACCGAAGTTGTTCGACAGCTCTGAGTCTTTGAGTCAGGAGAACGCACACTTAGCACAGGCTTTAGTTGCACAGTAAACGGTCCATAGGTGTTACCTTTAAAAAAATGGACTTCCATTGCTAAAAATGCAAGATAACTAAAAGATCTTGAAAAAGACATGAAAGAAATCAAGTATACTATTCATGGTGTAAAAAATCAGATATGATCTATGTAGAAGAAAAATAGAGTTGCGTCTGAAGCAAATTGCTTTTTTTGTTTAATGATGTTCTTTTAACTTTCATTGAAGGTTAATTTAACTAATGTCATGTGAAGACCATCTGTGTATTTTCCATGAAATACACAGAAATTAGAAAATATTATCCAATATCTTATTCCGAGTTTCTTAAAGAACAATTCACAGAAGTCTCTTTTATTGGATAATGAGAATGATATATAACCCACTTTTTTTTCTTTTCACTCCTCCTTTTTCAAGAAGTCAAACACTAAATTCACTGCTCAAATGGCAGTAGTCATATTGTCAATTTGTTATTGTGTTTTTTTGCAATAGTATTAGTGTTTTGTGTGTTTTATCTTGAGATGCCTAAATTCTTGTGGGAAGGATGAAGTTAGATTATTTAAGAGATGCTTCCTACGTTTCGTCCATAATGTTTCAGCTTTCTTTTTCCTTTGGGCAAATACCAAATTGGTATTTGAAAAATGCTTTGAACTCTTTCAGTGGAAAAGTACTATGTTAAAAGTACAATGTTAATATATTTACTTTTATAAGTACGAGTAAATCTTACAAGATAGTCTTACAAAGAGGCTTCCCTCTGTAGTATATGGTGGAATGAGAGACTTCTAAAATGTCTGTTACTTTGTGATATTTAGACTTTTTTTCAAATTTTAAGCTACTGAGCTTAAATTGTCAGGCCCATGCATACAAAGGATTTCATCTACAAATGATGCCTAGTTTGAATACAGAAGATAATGCCTCCCACATAACTCACATTCTCATCTGGAATCTGATCTTATGTAGGATCCCAGAAGTAGAGTGGTGTGATAGAAAAAAAATCTTAGTTTTAGAATCAAACTGAGGTTCAAATCCTGACTCCATCATCTGCTAAATAGATTAGCCTTAATTTTCTCCCTTGTAAAATGGTGATAATAATATTTACTTTATATGTCTGTACCGAATATTTGCTTTGTATCAATAAATGGTGACTGCTATTTGCCTAGGCTGCTGGTCTTACTGGAGTTGGCCAGCTCCCAGCTGCTTAGAAACAAGGGCAGACACAATAATGTTGTCCTTCAGGGTCTGGCATATGGCAAAATTCCCTATAAGATCTCTCTTTTTTTCCCCTCCTCCTGCACTCTCCACCTTCAATTGGAAGGAGGACCCCAGGAGAGCTGCCTCTATGGTGGATTGAAAGGTGAGATGGGAGTTTTTGGGCAGGAGCTTTGCCTAGAGCTCTCTCCTGTTATTCTTAGAAGGCAACTGCTCTCTCAGTTATACGATGTGGGTGGAGATGCTGTGGACAACCCTTTTCTTTCTCCTCCTCCTCCTTTCTTCTTTCTTCTTCTTCTTTTAATACAGAATTATCCATTTCTTTATCTATTGGGGTTAAAAATTTTTTTTTGATTGCTGACCAGTGAAGCAAAAAACTGTATTCATTATTTCTGTTTATTTTTTGATGTGAATTGAGTATTGTGGAAAATTGATTTAAAAGGGATTGTTTTAAAGTATGACACAAAGGAGGACCCAAGATAATGTTCAGACCCCTGCTATATTTTCTCCTTTATTTATCCCACTCTGTGCACATTCATCAGGCATCTCCTGTGTCTTGGTATTTAAGGTGTTGAGGAAAGGAGAACAGCATCTGTACCTACTCCATGCACAAAACACTTTTACAATCAAATCTAGCATTGTTCTTTTTTTTTTTTTTTTTTTGAGACAGAGTCTCACTGTGTTGCCTGGGCTAGAGTGCTGTGGCATCAGCCTAGCTCACAGCAACCTCAAACTCCTGGGCTCAAGCAATCCTTCTGCCTCAGCCTCCCGAGTAGTTAGGACTACAGGCATGTGCCATCATGCCCGGCTAATTTTTATATATGTATATATTTTTAGTTGTCCAGATCATTTCTTTCTGTTTTTTAGTAGAGATGGGGTCTCGCTCTTGCTCAGTCTGGTCTCGAACTCCTGACCTTGAGGGATCCACCCGCCTCAGCCTCCCAGAGTGCTAGGATTACAGGCGTGAGCCACCACACCTGGCCATAGCATTGTTTTGAATTAAAAATTATCTTGCTTTAGTGTCAAATACCTGAACGAAAGGAAAGATTTTGGGA
Source organism: Avahi laniger (assembly GCA_963575035.1). NCBI lineage: Eukaryota > Metazoa > Chordata > Mammalia > Primates > Indriidae > Avahi > Avahi laniger. Next base: position 8,880 of record CAUYSK010068680.1, on the reverse strand, counting down.
CTCAAAGCTTCGATCGTCAGTGTGGGCTCAGTTGATTCTCCATCCACCCCGATTCCTTTTTGTTGAGTGCTGAGGATTTCTGCTTAATTATATATTCTCAACACCTCTTCTTTCACTTACTCCCAGCTCCTTGCAGCCTGAACCTTTTAGTCACCGCCCCCTCTGCCTCCCAGCCATCCACCACTGGATAAATAAGGCAGAATGAGCTTGGCAATACAAGTTATTTTCTAAAATGATATATATTTTTTTACTCTATGCTTAAGAGCTATAAAATTGTTGTTTGTGTTAGTGTCTCTTTTTTTTTTTTAATTAAGAAAAGATCCCTTGCTCTTGAATTAAATAGCTTGTTGTGAGTGTACTAGGAATTCTGGAATTCACCTAAGGACTGGACTTTTGTATACCCCAAAATATAAAAGTATATGCTAGATTACTGACATGGTTTCCTTATGACCATCTCAACTCCTTTCCCTCTAAAATTATATGTACATATATATTTGTTTGTTTGTTTGAGTTAGTAATGCATGTGGTTGTAGACCCTTGCAGAGGTATTGTGAAATATTAGGTCTGTACTTCCAGAGGCGTTAGCCACTGGCTATAACCCAATTCTGATGGGAGAGTAAGTTGTGCATATGACTGATGATACAAATGCAGAGAAAGTAAAACAACCTCCTGAAAAAAAGAGCAGGCAGTTATTTTTCAGTTGTGGGAAGAGGTTGCAGGTGTGCTTGATGTTTTTAAAGCTCTCCATTATTGATCTTGTCCTAAGACTTATGAATAGAACCATTACTGTGTCGGTGTGACCCAGATAACAGATGGTTATTGTCCATCTTTAAACTGTACTTAGCACTAAAATGTATATGTAATGCATGCAAAAAACCCAGCTTTATCACATTTCCTCAAGATTTTATAGGAAAGAATTTATTTTTCATTCCTTTTTCCTTCTGCCCTCCCTTCTTTCCCTCTACCTCCACCCCCTGCATTTATTCCCTCTGCTAATTGATAGAAATTCCTACTGGACATTATAGCCACTAACTAGCAAACACAGAAAAGATGAAATTTACAGTTCTACAATGGAAACACCTTAAAGCACACTTTTTAAACCTTTGGTAACTATCGCCTTCTGAACTATGTAGCTCATTGCAGTGAGTGAAGCAAGTTAAAGTACTATAACACCTAGGGATTTTAGTTCAATTTCACTGTAACCTCAATTTTACTACCATAAGTCAAGTTTGTCATCAGAGAGCTCCATATTACACTTGATGGACAGATTCATCTGCCTTCACTCTGTGCATGTGGTCAATGCGTGAGCAGCAAGGCAGTAATACATCTTTATTTAAACTAAGCCTTGGATTCAGTCCCAAATGACATAATCTCCCATAAGCTGGGAAATCTGGTGTAGACCACAGAATGTTATGGGGCGCACACCTGTTCAGAGCATCGTAGTCAAAGAGTAGTTAACAGCATTTCATTGTCATCCTGGGGAAACAAAATAAGTCACACTTGGCAGGAGTTGGACCTGGGCCTAGGACTACTTGACATTTTTATATAGCAAATTATAATATTCAATAGGATTATTGCAAAGGGTCTGTTTTTTAGGTAAGATTGAAGCATCAATTTTTATGCAGTGCTTCTATCTGTGCCCAGCCATGGTTTGGATGGATTAGATGGAGAAACTAAGGCAGACATAGCAACGATGGTTTGTAATAAGTTAGACTTCCGGTGACAAAAGCCTTGAAAATGGAGATGGCCCTGAAGGAAGACATGGAAAGGAAGAGCTGGGATGCTGTGGAGAAAGAATGGACAAGACCCAGTGATTTCATGAAGTTCATTCATTTATTGATTCATTCATTGATTCTTTCATTTTTCACTCATTTATTTATGCATCAGATATTAATAAATGCCACTGTGTTCCAGGTACTGTGGCAAGCACTGTGGACAAAGCAATTAACAAGATGTAGCTCGTCACTGTGGGGAAGTAGGTAGGCTGAGAAATGACTCTCTAAAGTAAATATTGGGGACTAGGAAAAAGGTGTTTCTTCTATCCAAGATGGGAGTACTGAGAGGAAGACCCTGGAAGTGATTTGTTCTTAGACCTACGGCATTTGAGTTGATATAATGCTGTAGATGCCTCTTATAGAGATGAGGAAGAAAGGGAGGTGAAGAGTTAGGGCTAAGTCTAACTAACTCTTAGCCATTGGTGGCAAGAAATTGAAAGTCTAGGAGAAGATAGCTTCTTGGGAGTATGAGTGAGCAGCAGGCCTGGAAGCTAGTCTCGGTGTTGGGCAGGGGGCGGGGCGCGTGGCAGGTGGTTAGGGGATGAGGGAGGAGCTAGAGACCAAAGGAGACCAGTTCTAAAAACAGTGTTAATGCACCTGGAGTTCACGTGTGCAAGCCGTGCACTTAGGGAGCCAACCTGTTGAACAGATTGCAACTAACTGAACCCAGATAAGAAAATGACCTGGTCTTAGCACAGTAAAAGTCTTGATACTGTGGAAAAAACAAATGGGGCCCAAGCAGTTAAATAAACTATCTACTGAGTGCTTTTGAGTGCATTATGGGAATTTCAAGACTTAGAACTAAGTGTGTCCAGAGAAGAACATTTAAAGAAATTTACATGTTGGCAGATAGGAACCTATACAATGAAAAGAATGTAAGCTATTTATTTGGGAAAAAAGACTGAAGGGGCAAATTATAGGCATTGCCAAACAGATGTCTAGTATCTAGATGTCAGCCTCCATAAGAATACTAAAATAAAAGGTTTAATTCCCCAAAATATGGGAAGAACCCCACACTGCGGGGAGAGATTTTTCAGTTTTAGCCTGACCTTGCCACCTGTGTGCTGTAAGATCCAGTTGTGTTATAAATACTTCAACCTCATGGAGCCACTGTCTTCCTATTTATAAAATATAGAGATTGGGCAGATGATCACTGAGGCCATAACCTAAAAAAATGAATGGGTTAGGTATGATAGTAATTGTTTCAACTTATTGAAATCCAAAGAAATCTAAGTCTGATTGATTTGAATGCAAGTCTGTTGTGATAGATACCTACAAATTTAGCACATAAAATGAATCTAAAGAGTGCTTTGCTTAAAAAAAAAAATCTGCTCATCTATACATAAAAATATTTCAACAATAATAAGGATTAAAAAATCAGGTTAAATATATTGTTTGAAATTTGCTTGTCATCCTTAAAACAGGTCCCTAGTTTAGCAAGAGTTCTTTTTGTTTTTCATGCTTTGAATGTGTTTTTCTTGATTCAGTGGCAAAGGCTGATGACGGCCTTCCTGCTGAGGGAGGTTTTTCCCAACACCTTTGCCATGTCTGCCCCCAGGGGATTTCAGATAACCAGCAGCACCAAGTCGGCCCTCTAAGTTTGGCCCCCTCTCCCTGCCACAGTACTTAGCAGATTGGATGAAAATGTGTCCTCAGAGATTAGATATTCCAGTGACCACAGTGCATTTTTCTGCTCTGAAAGCTATCTCTGGGATCAGCCCTCTACTTCTGGTTTATCGAGAGGAGGAGTGTACAGACAGATAACATCCTTGGGATGTGACCCTGACCTTTGTCAACCTTTGTTAAGGCTTCATCTGAAGTCAGGCCTAATGTTTGTAAACAGGATGTAATTAAGGCTGGGAACTGACAGGGTCTGACATTAAGACAATGCCGAGTTGGCAGGGAATGGTCTGTGAGATGTCAGCTCGCATTGTGTTCTAAGTGCCTTCATAATAATTAGTGTCCTCTGTCTGAAGGAAGTTCACTCAACTTGGATTAATCTGTCACAGCATGGAGGCCATCCTTGGGAGGGCAAGTGTTTCCTCTGATAAATCTTAGAACAAGTGTGAGAAAAAAAAGCAAAGAGGCTCAAAAGAAAACTGTGAAAGTCAAGACTGCTTGGTGACAGGTGCTGCCTGAAAGTTAGAAACAGGAAATAAGGGGGAAAATAAGCTCCCCCCACCCTCCGCATCCCAATTGCAAAGTGAATGCAGCAGTTCACAGAGATCAGAATTGCTCCCAGTGATTCCAGGCCTGCTCCTCTGGATGCAGTGAGCAGACACAGGAAGATAAGTATTCAGAAAAGCCTGGGCATAAACACATTGTTTGGCTTTTGCCTTTAACTGGCACAATATGTGTGTTGGAGATTGCTCCCACCCTATAGGAGGATTTGGTTTAACATGTAATTGATCCAAAGAGACTGAATCTGCTTTCTGTTATCAGAAGACATTTGTTGAGCATCTGCTGGTAGTTGGTGTGGTACAAAGTGAGTTGAGAGATGTTGAACCTGTTTTCTTGGCTTTCTAATCCAAGGCAGATGAGCCCGATGCCGACAGACTCCTACCTGTGGCCCTTTGAATCTGCTTGGACTCTTCCTGAATCTCAAAAGCAGTCATAGAAAGCAGGGACTCAAAGAGATACTGTACGTCAATGTTCATAACAGCATTATTCGCATAGCCAAAAGGTGGAAACAACCTAAATGTCCGTCAACAGATGAATAGAAAAACAAAATGTGATATAAACATACAAACGGAATATTATTTAGCCTTAAAAAGGAAAGAAATTCTGACACATGATATAACACGATGAACCTTGACGTAAGCCAGACACAAAGAAATATTAATACTGTATGATTCCACTTATATGAGGTACCCGGAATAGGCAAATTCACAGAGATGGAAGGTAGAATAGTGGTTCCCAAGGGCTGGCGGAAGGAGGGAGTGGGGAGTTATTGCTCCGTGGGTACAGAGTTTCAGTTTGGGATGATGAAAATTTCTGGAGATGGACAATGGTGATGGTTGTACAACAATGTGAATGTACTTAATGTCACTGAACTGTACACTTAAAAATAGTTAAAGTGCTAAATTTTATCTTACATATATTTTCTCACACTTAAAAACATTTTTAAAAAGTAGTAATGGAAAAATAGACTCTTTAAGCTGGATAAGCCTTCAGGGCTTCTCTACTTTGATCATTTCATCAGGTAAGTGACAGGATTTAGCCAGGGTCACGCCAGGACCTGGTGGTGGAGCCTGCTCCTGCCAAGTGGGACATTCGCTTTTTAACACTAGGTTCTAGTCTTAGGTAGGGAACCTTTTGCTACTCAGCTTTTGGGGAAGATGAAGCTCCAGGCACATTAATAGCAGGTCCTTTGGCATTTATCTGAGTGTGGAATTTAGTGACTGTTTCTTGAATGTGTTTGTAATTATTTCACAATTTTTTAAGCCCTCTATTTGCATTAGACTCTTTAGGTCTCTTTCAACTCCATAACTTGATATTTTCATGATTGTATACAGGCAAGATGACTATAGGTTCAAGTTTATTTTGTAACTAGGAATAAGACTGATATCTTTCACTTAAGGCATTGAATTTTCCACTGGGTTCAGTAATTGTTTTAAAAGCTTCCTGATTACCAGTGAGAAATAAAAGAAGCCATATAATACTTCCCAGTTAGAAGAATGACCAGAAAGGAGTATTACATCAAAGAGGCAACAGCTTTGAATATGTACTTTAGGAAAGTACCTATTGTAGGAAAAAATAATTTAAATATTTTTATAGTTGTATGGTCTTCTTAAATCAGAAGGTGCTACTGCTCATGTGAATAGTTTCTCACCACCACCAGACTTACCTCATTTCACCAGACTTATTTACAAGATCCACAGGCTAGGTAAGGAGAGTCTGGCAAAAAATATGTGTGTGCACGTACCGTTCTTTTACACATTAACATCCTGAGGCAAATTTTCAGGACCTTAAGCATCAGAAGATAATTCTGTCTTCTGTTTTTGCCTTCTCACCTTTCTATTAAAGCAAATCCCCTATCAAATTATTCTTTGTGTCATTCACCAATTCATCATGTCCCATCCAATACCCATGCCAGATTTTACAGTAAAGTCATTAATGGCGTATGCTCAGTGATGAAGGGTAGGGGTGGGAGGAAACGGGGAATACTGAGGAAATTAATTCTGGGATTGTCTTCTCCAGGCCCTTATACCATATTTGAAAGTATGCAGAGGACTGAATGGGGAGGGACCCTTTTTTTTGAATTTGAAAATATTTATATACAGTGTTTACATCTTTTTTTTTTAATTTCAGACTATTATGGGGGTACAAACGTTTTGATTACATGATTTGTTTTTCTGCAGTTTGAGTCAAAGTTATATGTGTGCCCATCACCAAGATAGCGTAGATTGTACCCATTAGGTGTGAATTTACCCATCCCCTCTGGGAGGGACCCTTCTTGAAGTAGCATTCATTTATCACCAGCACCCAACATTCCTTAGGATACAACTATAATTGACTGAGCACTTACTCTGTTCCAAATATTATTTCATTTAGATTTTGCAACAGTCCCTTTGAAGAGTTATTTTCTCTTTTAAATGAGATTTGAACTGAGATTTAAAGAGGCTAAATAACTATCTCATGGTTACTCATTAAGAAATGACAAAATTGGGATTTAAACTAAAATTGGTCTTTGCTCCTTCCACAATGGTAGACCATTTATTCTTGGATATAAATGAAGTGAGGGGAAAAAGAAAACCCTATAGAACTTGAACTTGTCTTTTCCTTCCCTCTTCCTTCTTTCTGAAAGCACACACCTTAATACAGCACAGTTAATTTAGGACTCAATTGATAAATTCCCTAGTAGGCGGGAGGGCTCTAGCATGGAGGAATGGAGGAGGTGCCAGCCTCCAACAGCCTGACGTCAGCAGGGTCTTCAAAGAAAAGATAAGGACTAGCAAATTAAGCTCATGAAAGGTTCATTTTTCACTACCTGAATCAAATTACCCATTTACCTACATGTGTTTGTACCTTGAAGACTTTTGTTAGTCTGAGGAGAAAGAAAAGTTTGCTTTAGTGGCTGGCAAGGGGACAGATCTTTTCCGAGGCACCATTTGAGCTGGAGTGATAAACCATGTTGTACAGGAAGACTAGCGCTAACACCCAATGTGTAGGCTAGATATCTGACCAACAGTTTGTATCACTGGCATTGTGACTGAGACACATTTTTAATACTATCCAGACAACCCAGGGATATGTGCTTCTCATGATTAGTGAGGAGAGAAAACGTTTCCTTTTTGATGAAGGACTAGACTTAAATGTAGCCTGAGACTCAGACAGTTAAATGGAAGCACATGCGAATTTTAAAAACAGATGCCCTTCCCACTACCATGACTTAGAGGAAGAAGGAGAAGAAAAGGGGAGTGGGCGGCAGGTACACACACTGCCCAAAGTTAGAGATGTGAGCCAAACCAGGACCAAGTAACCCCACTTAACCTAGGGACCCTTCTTAACTAAATGTAGTATTATCCTTCCAGGGAGCATCCTCCTCTCCCACAAGGATAGATGTTATTTTGTGGCTGTTAGATGAAAGAGGAAAAGACAGAGACACATCTTACAGAATTAATTCCGGTGCCCTAAATATTGGCATGTAAATATATAACTCCTGGAAGAAAAAAAAAAAAAAAACAAAGCAGAGCATATGAGGCTCTTTAAAGATAGGTAAATCATTTTCTTTTTAAATGAAATTCAGTTTGACTGCATGAAATATGAACAGTAATTAAATGCACAGTCTGTGGGCCTTCCATACTTTAAAGCGCTTTCTTAAAAAAAAAAAAAAAGGAGTACTCACCTCAGACAGGCCAATTACCCAAGAATGATGAAGTCAAGAGGAAAGTCGCTAAATTTCTTTACTTGAGTGATCACAACCCCAGCCCGTGATTAGTCCCCACGGCACCAGCGGGGATGTGGCGGGGACACTCACATTGGAAGACTTCAAATAGTCATTTCCTTGGCTAAAATAAAATCTGACTGCACTAAATAGACAGTTTTTAATCTCAATTGGACATCTGAAGATTTCTCAAGCTGCTGTTGGCTGCGGCAGAAACAAATTTTTCTGCTTTGTTGATTAAACCGGTGGTCTCCACCATTGCTTATCGGCCTGCAACGAGCTGTTCTTTTTAATTAAAAGTGAGCCACCACGAGAGAGCAATTAACAGCTGGTAATTACTGTGCTCTTCAGAACGGCAACATTTTGCCTTTCATTCCAATTATATAATGGACAAGTGGCTTTTTGATCTTCAAATTAGTGAGCTCTTGTCCTCCTTGTTTGGAGGCAGAATTGGCAGGTTAATGATGGCCTGTGGGGGCACTCTTCCCTCTGACTAATGTGAGGCGAGAAGGCCAGGAAAGAGGCAGCGACAGACTTTTAAGAACCACAGTTCCACCTTCACGATGAAGACGGGGAAAGAGTCCTTGTTTTCAGAAGATTTTGATGATGAGGAAAGACAGGCTTATATGTGGCTTCCAAAAAGCACTGTGCGCTGTTTCTTCTTCCTGTCTTCAACCTATCTTCTAGCATAAGGTGGTCTTATTTTAAAATATGGAAAATTGAAAGCTTCAGTTATGCAAGATGGATAAGTTCTGGAGATCTGATGAACAGCCTGATGACTACAGTTAGCAATGCTGTATTGTGTACTTGAGATTTGTGGAAAGGGTAGATCTTAAGTGTTCTCACCACACACACACCCACACCCACACCTGCACCCACACACACACCCACCTCCACACCTGCACCCACACACACACACACACCCACACCTGCACACACACACACCCACCCCCACACCTGCACCCACACACACACACCCCCACACCTGCACCCACACACACACCCACACCGACACCCGCACCCACACACACCCCCACCCCTGCACACACGCCGCCAGACGCGCGAGCGGGTGCGCGGCCGGGCGCGGGGTGGCGGGTGGTCGGGTGTGTTGTTGCTTGTGTTGGGGGGGGTGTTTGTGTGTGGCGGTGGGTGGGGGTGTGTGTGGGGGTGCAGGTGTGGGGGTGGGTGTGTGTGTGGGTGCAGGTGTGGGGGTGGGTG
>CAUYSK010068677.1:0-29300 GCA_963575035.1 Avahi laniger | reverse complement strand
TGTAATTTTAGAGCTCTTCATGTGCTTCAGAGAACAAAAATGCTGTGTATCTTATTTGATACTCACAAATACCCTGTAAATGGATACTACAGTTATTACTCTACAAATGTGGAGATTAAAGCTGAGAGTCATATAGGCTGTCAGTGGCTAATAATGGTAAAACTAGAACCAGAACCCAGATCTCTTAGGCCAGCCCTCTACTGATTCACAGTTTAGCCATCACAAATAAGCCACACGTGGGCCAAAACTTTGTCTTATTCTCTACTCTGTTCTTGGCACATATAACAACACCATACACTTGGATAAAAGAAATAGTCGAATCCTGCCAACCACAATCTTCTTACTCTACGGTCAAATCTCATTGGCTTCCACAGGGACTTACAGTATACACAACTCCTGGAAGGTAGGAAGATTTAGCCAGAGCTATTCACTTCAGCTTCTTAGCTCCTTGCATAAGTTGAATTGGTTTCTTTGTTGGGAATTTTCTGTTTAAGAAGGCACCAGGGACTGGGCTCATCACAGGACTCCTTAAATGAGGAAATAAAGCTGTCCTTGGGGATAGTGGTAGATAGGCTGGCCAGCAGGTGGGGATTGAAGGCCACGGTGACAGGCAGTTATCATTTGAAAAACATACTCTATTTCCAGATCATTCCCAATAGGTTTCCAAGATGTGACCGCTATTTGCTTAGGAAAAAAATATTGTCCTGAACTTTATGCCCTCTGCAGAAGGATCCTTGTATCCTTATATCAATCTTCCAGTCCTCCATATTTGTATTTATGAATTCTTTTTGGGTGATTAGATTTAGAATGTGACATTATAAAAGGCTGCTGAATTTTCAAGGCTCCAAATTTGAAAGTTATATTGTATTCTGTTCATTCATGAATTAGCAGACATCTAATCTAGATTTAGCTTAGTTTTTTATAGAGAGTACCAGACAGGGAATCTAGACATCTGCATCTTATACATGTTCAAATACAGTGACCCTTTGCTGGTCCCATGAGATCTCTGAGTTTCAGAGTCCTTTCTTGTAAAACAGGGATGGATAATTCCTAAGAACCTTCCAGGTTTACAGTTCATTTACATAAGTTTCACAGTGTTCTTTAAGAAGCTTCAACTTCTGTGACTGATTTTGCTGTTATTGTTGTTCCTAATTCCAACTGAAAGACATGAGGGCTTGGTTATACCCATGACATATTTTTACAGTGATGTCAAAAGGTTCCAACCAAATTAAATATTTTCTCTAGCAATGTTTTGTATTTGTATAGCATTTTGTAATTTTTAAAAATAACATGAATTACTTAATCTGTTTTACTTTTTTCTACAGTAACTCTTAAAGAGACCAGATAGGTGGTAGCACATTAAGGGAGTTTTTCCCATTTTATACCTGAGGGAACAACTTCACAGAATTTCAGGAATTTATCTAAAATAATGTGACTAATTATGAAAGAAGTGGAACCAGAGCTTATGTCATCTAATACATGGCCCAGAGCTTTTAAAAGTATTATTTAGGCTGGGCACGGTGTCTCACACCTGTAATCCTAGCACTCTGGGAGACCGAGGCCGGTGGATCGTTTGAGCTCAGGAGTTCGAGACCAGCCTGAGCAAGAGTGAGACCCCGTCTCTACTAAAAATGGAAAGATATTGGCCAAACAACTAAAAATATAAAAAAACTAGCCGGGCATGGTGGCGTGTACCTGTAGTCCCAGATACCTGGGAGGCTGAGGCAGGAGGATCGCTTGAGCCCAGGAGTTTGAGGTTGCTGTGAGCTAGGCTGATGCCACGGCACTCTAGCCCAGGCAAGAGAGGAAACTCTGTCTCAAAAAAAAAAAAAAGTATTATTAAACAACTACTTATGTGTAAATCACTGTGCTGGGATACCTTCTTATGGGACCATAAGGCATGTCCCAATTCTCCAGGAGTTTCCAATATAGTAGTACATCTGTAATCAAATAATTTGGATAAATTGTATAAGGGTAACAATTGGAGTGGGAAGGTGAATTAAGGGAACACAGCATAGGGAGGAATCTGGGGGGTTCATGAAGGGCTCAAGTAGGAGAAGGTATCTGAATTTGGTCTTAAAAAATGGATGAGTTATCCAGAAACAGGATGAAGGAATGGCTTACCTGGTGGAGAGAACAATGTGACAAAAGTACAAAGGTGAGAAACAACATTTTATGTGCAGGGAAAGATATACATTTCTTTCTGTAGCACAAATTAGAAAGCCATAATTGGAGTGAAATAAAGTTAGAAATAGAGCTGGGGTCAGATCACAAAAGGCTGCATTTGCCTTGTTAAAAGATGTTGGAGCTTTCCCTGGAGAACATGGTGGGAAGATATTGAGGGGTTTTATGTAGAGGAATGAGTCGGTCCCCTTTGCAGATAGCCCACTGTTGTGGTTGCAAGGAGGTTATAAGACAGGGACAAGATAGGAGAAAGAATTCAGTTTTCAGGCCTTAGTGTAGGATGGAAAATTCTCAAATGTCCTTTTTTTTTGGAGCAAAAGCAATGAGTTGAGTAGAAAACCCAACAGAAGAGATTGTCTTTCCAGAGGAAAGTGAGCTATTATGGCAGCTTAGAGTTGTACACACTCTTAGAGTTGTGCATTACTCTTAGAGTAATGAATGATGATCAGATTTCCCATTGGAGTAAGCTAAAAATATACTGTAAATAAGATAAAGCTGATATTACTACTAATAAAGAAAATGGGTTAACTGTTGTAGTCTAGGTGGTAAATGAAACTTTTTACATTCATGATATTACTCAATACTCCCAACAGCTTTGTGAAGTAGGTATACTTATCACACAGATGGAAAAATTGAGTCACAAAGCAAATAAGTTGGCTGCTAAAGGTCACAGAGGTAGTGTGTGATGGAGTTAGAATTTAAATACAGGTTGGACTGTTTCTTCAAATGTAGCTCTTACTTGCTACATATCCTTAAGTAAAAGTAATCACACTTAGAGAAAGAATGGAGGGTACAGAATGCCAAGAGGGGAGGGTGGGGTCTGGTACACGAGGTGATGTGTGTTCCATGCATGCAGTTCAGAGGCAGCAGTGATGCCCTATGGGGCAGGGTCCTCACCAGGGAACAGGAAAAGAAGACACAGCCACAGTTACTCTCTGAGGCCTACAGAAGTGATGCAAAACAAGTTTGAAGGCTCAGAGGGCAGGCCACCCAATGGGACTGAGCAATTCTCTAACTCCGCCTACTGTGCTGTTTCCCATTTTTGGTTTCTTATATGACTCTGTTCTGAGTCCTACCTGCTTTTCCCTAACTGTTTAAAAGCTAAATTTTAGTAAACTTTCCCAAGTGCTTATCTCTACCTCATTGTAATGACTACTGCTTTTGCTATGGGCTAAAAAAAAAAAAAAAAAAAAAATCTACATTGGAACTCAATGCCATCAAATTGACTTACGTTCCTTCTGGATTACTTTCTGTCATCTTTCCTCAGCCTCTCGGTTAGAAATAAGGGAAGGCAGGGAAAAGGAATTTTGGAGATAAAAAAATATATACTAGGTCATAATTAAGAATATTATCTCACCAAATTAAACCTTAATGTTTATAAAACACCAGAAAAATCTATGGAGTCACTTATACTTTTTACGAGAATGTGAGCTCCCTGAGGAGAAGTGATATGTCTGTCTTGTTCATGGGTATGTCCTGTGTAATACATGGTAAACATCTAAGAAAAAGCTATCATTGAACAAATGGATTAATACATAGTTTTCAAACAATCTTCTCCCTACACTCAGATAATAGTTGGCTCTACTAATTTTTAGAGGCACATCAATTCCAGTGATGTTTAGGTGGGACATAGATGTGCAGGGGTATAGAGCTGGCCTCAGGTAATGGAAAATCTGCCTTTGAAAGCAGGATTAGGTTTGTTCAGTGATGCTTCAAAAGTCAAAGCAGGGACCAACTGAAACAAACTACAAGTAGGCAGATTTCAGTTCTTTAAAGGAAACATTTTGACAGAGCAAAACAATCATGGAATCTTCTGTCTTCAGCTCTCATGAGAAGCAAGTTAACTTACAGACCAAGTTAGATGAGGACTGAAAATCAAACCCTGGATTTGGCAAAATGGAGATCTCTGATAACTTTGGTATGGTGATTTCAATGAAGCAGAAGCCTAGTGTGACAGCCAGCATCAGACAGCAGGAGAGGAGAGGAACCGGATAGCATTTAGGAGTTTGCTATCAAGTGAAACAGAGAAATACGAGATAACTAAAGGTGAAAAGTGGGTTTAAGAGAGAAGCTTTCAGGTATTGTTTGTTTTTAATTGGGAAGGAAGAATAACATGATTGTATGCCTGGTGGGAATAACTCAACAGAGAGGAAAACTGGCGATAGAGGAGAGAACATTGAATTGGTCGAGTGATAACCTTGAATTAGTGACAGAGAAGATGTACGTGTTCCACGGTACCAGTTGAAGAGTTGCTCTTAGCCTGGGCATGGGCGGTTCACCTGTAATGACTGTAATGACGGGGAAGGCAGGTGTCCAGAGCGTAGACCTGGTGGGTGGGGAGATGCAGAGGTGGGAAATGGTGGAAGTTCTCCACGACACTCACTACATGTTATTTTATTATTTGGCTTGTGTGTGGGCTATAAACTCCTTTGAGACAGTGGCTTAGACTTATCTGACCCTGTTTTTCTGGCAGATGTTAGCTGCTTTGTACCTAGTAGGCACATTTAAATGAATAAATGAATGACTAAAAGATTCTCCTGCATTTTCCAAATACTAGCGTAATGCTGGAAGTCTCCAGGAAATAGAGGTGGGGGTGACAGTGTCTGAGGGTTGTTTAAGCCTCATTAAAGCAGTGTTTACTGAAAAGAAGGAATACATTGCAGATGTGAAGAGGCTATGACGTGAATATTGACAAGGTGGGAGGAGGGAAGGTTTTGTGGAATAAATCACCAAGTTTCATTAAGAGCCACCCAAGGACCCAGCCCTACCTTGTGAACTGTTGGGACTGGAAGGGAAGAATGATGTGGGTTGGCTTTTGAACACTTTATAATCTGTTGCATCAAGAGCTTACATAACAAGGTGGAAAGTTATACGGTCCTGGTTCAAGCCTTCTAGCATATTAGCTAATACTGCAGGCTCTGACGTCAAAATTGCCTGTGTCTGAATCCGGGCTCTGCCAGGTTGTCATTGAGTAAACCTGGATCAGTTATTTTTTCTATATCTCAGTTTCATCATCTTTCAAACAGTGAAAGTTATTTTCCCACATTGTAGGCTGTTATGAGGATTAAATGAGTCAATATACATAAAACTAAGAATCCAACACAAAAGTAACCCCCACATGTTAGGCACTGCTGTATTTAAAAGAATGTGGGGAGTTTGCACTAGGGAGCAGGGGGTAGGAGAGAGAAGGCAGACTCTGGGGTGGATGCCTGCCCTCACCTGATTCTGCTCAGTGGCTATGACCTTCTTCCTTCATGACCCAAGGCCATGTTGAACTGAAGAAAGGAACTCGTTGACCAAAGCTGGAACAATCAAACTGTCCCACTTAGGAATTTGACATTAAAATGAGAGACACAGGAATTGACATTAGTAGGAATTGAGCTGAGTCACTCTGTGACATCAGCTTATCAAAAAGGCCAGAAACTCCTGATTCTGAAGTCTTTGTAGTTTCCTCAGTTGTTTTTTCTAAAGTTCAAGAGTTCATTTTCTCATTTGAATCTATGACTGCTCCATTTTCAGTAAATTCCCTTTTCACCTGAAGAGCAAAAGTTTCTTTCTTTGGTTTGCAAATCAACAAACTTTTGTGTATATAAATAGATTCGAGGCTCAATGAAGCGCCCTCAGGTGGGATACTGTACCATGGAGTTTTCAGCTATTTAACAGGTCATATAATTCATTTATTTGCTCAGCCGACAGTTAGTGAGATTGTTATGTTCTAGCATTGTTGAGTATTAGAATTACATAGATGATTCAGACAAAAGTTTTGGCTTCAAGGAGCTTGAGTTTTACAGCCAAGAGAACTATATGTCATATTGAGATGAAAAAGAGATTAGGCTAATTTGACAGGTTTAGGAGAAGTGACTAAATTAATGATGGCACTATCAAGTATTGTTGAGTCTAAACAAAAAGTGTGATTTTTTTTTCAGAAACAATGCAGTACTCTTCTGGTGAGAAGTCAAACTTCTGCCTCTATACCTACTTCCAAATGACTCCCTTCAAAACAAAATTTGGAAGTGGAGATCTTTGAGCCTGGTGAAATGATATTAGAAACACATTCTATTGTACTCATTTGTTAATGGTGGTTAACATATACCTCTTTCAGTTTTGTTTGCTCAAATTTAACATTTTAGAAAGTTATCATATTTTCAAGTAGAAAGAATTTCTCCATTCTGTATACTCTCTCTCTCTTTTTTTTTTTGTGGAGGGAGGGAATATTTTTCTCTATAAATGCTTTGTGCTCATGTCATCAAACTAGCATCCCTTTCATACTCCATACTTTCCTACCTCTGCATCTTTGTGTACCTGTCTTCTCCTGGTCCCTTGTAATAATGTTTTCTTTTCATGACTTCATGCATAGATTATACTAGCTTTAAAAATTCAGCTGAAATGTTGTATAGTCTATGAAAAAATTTTTTATCTCCTTTCAGTTAAATATTTCTCTCTTTCAAATTCCCAAGCATACTGCCTGTACCTCTTTCTACAGATTTTATTACTTGATACTTCATGTTGTAGTTATCATCTCTGACAGTTATGTGCCTTTCTAGAGTTGTTAGAGGGAATTCAGACAGAATGTTCTAGAGGCTCTGTCTCATCTCTCTCATGGTGGCCCCTGCTCAAGAAGCCTTCAGGGAACTTTTTCCAGTTTCTGAAAATAATAAAAAAAAATATACAGATTTTTGTAGGCCCTAATATATGAAATGTAGGTATTCTAGCCGACTTGATAGATATAATAGAAAAGAGATATATTTCTGAGAAGGAGTGAGGTGACATGAGTCTAAGACAGAGATGGCAGGAAGGAAGTGCTAAAGGAAGCAGAGCCCATCATTTGGAATAACCAGGTAACATGGGTGAGAAAGACAAGAGGAGGAGCAGGCCGGGTTCCAGAGGTGGTGACTCAAAGCAGGAGATGTGTGATAGGCTGAGTTTCCCAGGAAACACTCTGATACGGTGATTACCATACAGGTGGTTACTTAAGGAGGTGTTTCTAGAATCAATGTGCGTGAAAGGGAGGGGAAGGAAGCAGGACTGGGAAGTGGGCGATGTTGCGCTGTAATGCAGCCCCAGCAGAATCCTCAGCTGGCCCTGTGGGGAATTCTGAAGATGATATGACCCTTCACAGTTGTCCTAAGTGGTGCCAAGAAGGAGAGCCTTTGTACTCAAGCATCAAGAAGCCATTGGACATAGGCTACCCAGGAAGGAATATGTCCTCTGGCAAGATGACAGGCAGAAGAAGACTGCCCGCCAGCAGCATTTCAGTAGCTGGGGTGATAAGTCTTTGTGGAAGGGGCATCTGGGCAGTACATCGCTATTTCCAGCACAAGGTGTTTGTGTGCTTAGGGGCAATGCGGGTGAGCTGGAAGACAAAATGATGAGATCACAAAATTAGCTTTGAGCTTCTGAACCATGGTTCTTAGTAGCCTCAATTGGACTTAGTTTCTAGCACTGGTAGACCAAGATTATCTTATAAATTGTGACCTCTATTCAGTTATGGAAATGGAACATTACTTGATGGCCTCTTTTTAATTGGAACAATGTAGACAACTTAGCAACATGTGCCACTCCGCCTTGTGTATAGTATGATACTCAGCAAATGGCTGCCAAATGAATAAATGACTAACTCCCCAGAATTACTAGAAAGCTGAATGTTGTCATACTTTATGAACCCTCCAGCCTCAGCACCTTTAAAATCTTTTGCAGTTTCTTCCTCATTTCAATCCTGATTTCTACCAAGATTATACAGTCTTCATGGTCTCATGCTTTGGTTAATTTTTTTTTCTTTTTAGATTTGAAAGGTACCTTTTTTGTACACAGCCTCTTTTCTTTGGCGATGAAGGGAGCTTTGCTCCTTTGTACATTTTGCTTCTGAGGGGTGTGTATATGTGTGTTTGATATTCAGCACCCTACTTCTGGCCTAGAATAAAACTGTCTCATTTATAACATCCCAGGTTCACCACTCAGGCACAGACAAATCCTTGAGAAAACTCGAATAAAAGTACATAAAAAGGAGAGGTGATCTCTTAGCGATGTCCTTTGACCAACTGCCTGGATTTTCCTTAAGCTCTTCCTGCTTGAATCTAAGCCCTGGGTGGTCTAGGGCTTGTTTCCTGGCTTTGGTAAAACTGGGAAGATATGGTAAAATGCAGACAGAATGGGAAAGTCAAGGATGCAAAAGATAATAAACCACCCTGAGGATTAAAACAGATGGTTCTATGAAAGTCATGGTTCCAAGACAATGAAAAGGGATGGATTAATAATTAATTAACCTTTTCTAATCCTCAGTTTCCTCATCTACCAAGTATAGATAATATTACCTAATTTATATATGTTATGATTAAATTAAATATATAAGATTTAACATAGTACCTGTTATGTAGTCAGTCTTCAATAAATCAGCATCTTGTTTAATATTTACTATGATTATTATTAATACAATTCAAAAATGAAGAATAGAGCAATGTATTAAATAAAATAGTAATATCTTTAGAAGCAGCTAAAGATACAAAATGATAAAAGTCAATATTGACAATGGCAAAATGGGCCTCAAGTCAGCAGAGAACAGATATTTGCAACATGTTTATAAGACAAATGAGACACCAGACTGGGACCCAGGGTAACTGGCATCTAACAAGGCTCTTCCCACAGTGATTTTGGGCGAATACTTCAACTTACCAAGGATTCATAACATCATATTTAAAATAATAGCATGGAATAGGTAATTATTGCTCTACAAATATTTCATGTACTCTCCTATATTCCTCAACTTTTCTCCTCATTCAGTTGTGAATAGCTGTACCCAATAAGCTATGTTCAGAAGTGATATATATTACTTACAAACACATGTGGTCTTCACGTAGGAACTTGAAGTAAGAACATTCCCTGCTATGGTGAGTGAGGAGAGTGTGAGTTGAGATCAAGTGGCCAAAAAATGGAACCAAATTGAAATACCTGAGTACCACATGGAATAGAGCTGCCCTAGGGAGTTATTGAACTTTTAGTGTGAACAAGCTACTGTGAGAACAGTATATACATGTTTGCATGTTAAACCATTGAGATTGTGTGTGTGTTTGTTGATGGAACATAATATGCCTATTATGACTAACATAGATGGCATACAATTAGATGACATCTAATATTTATTCCAGCTCTAATGGTTCCCATTCTAAACATCAGGATGAGCAGAGAACCGTGATTGTACATGGCCATGGCTATTTCCTGTTTGTGGCCACTGTGGAAACCAGGAGCCACTTTATAAAGATATTTCATCATAATGTGGTGATCAGGGACTGTAACAAAAGTCTTGACTTTTTTTCTTTATTAATAAAACATACACATGTGTATGTGTAGGTATGTATATTATATTGGTATGAATAAATATTTCTATTACTGCTTTTAATCACTTTGTGTTTTTACATACTCTAATTCAAAATGAGATTAATATGCAATGGCCCAGGGCACTCATTTTTAAAAAATACTAACTTAGTGACAGGGAAAGGAAAGTGGGAGAAAAATATAAAATTAGGGATTCAGTAAAGCAAGGGATTTAATGGCATACTTATTTTTGCATTTAGGTTCAAAATAAGTAGACATATATGATTATATACAATTAGAATGTTATGCCTAAAACAAAGATCATATAAAAACATTAGGGAATTTCATTTGATTGCAAAGTTAATCTGAATCAACAGTGTATATTTCACTAAGAACGACCGCAATAAGCACACATACACACATATTCAAACTACAAATCTACGTAAACATTAACTGTATTAATAATAGTAGAGCTAAATAGCTAAGATCTTGAGTTCAGAAATAAAACATCTACTACCTAGATAAACTTATAAAAGGTATTTACTATTTCTAAGGCTCAATTTTCTAAAATGTAAAGAGGATATAATAGTAGTATAATGGTAGAACCCACATCATAGGGTTATTCTGAGGAGAGACTGCTAATCACATGTGTAAACATAATGCTTGGCATAGAGAAAGCACTAATAAAAATTATCAACATAATTAAATTACCTCAAAGAAAAAGTAGCCCTCATGTAATAAGAGATTGTTTGTCTTTCTGGCTAGCAAGACCATGTGTTCTGGATGATGTAAAATTATTTCTGTGTTGATGTGGTATTTTGTAGCGATTACTTTCCAATCGAAGATTATTTGATAACATGTTTCCTTGAGACTACCTTTCACATACAGGCTTTCCTATAAAGCTAAATACCTTACCATAGTCTGAAAATGGACGTTGGTTCCTGTCTCTCTCCACCCAGCCCATTGGAGGCATCACTTACGTACTTCTCAAATGGGAGAGCCCACAAGTCTGGTCTACAGAAGGGTGGAAATGGATATAATGACTGCCTTATCATTTGGGATTTTCTCATATAAGTTTGTGGTGGGTTTTTTTTTTTTTGGAAAAAAATGGATCTATTTTCTAAATGCCTAATGATGGATTAAAAATGACAACCTTTTTCCTATTACATACAATAATTAGAAGACTGGCAAATTAGATTTCTATCATTAAAATTAACACTAATCAAAGGAAAGATGGAGTGGCTATATTAATATTAGACAAAGCAGACTTCAAAATAAGAAATATTGCCACGCGTAAAGAGAGACATTTCAAAATGATAAAGTGGTCAATTTACTGAGAAAATATGACAATTCTAAATATATATGTTCCTAAAACCAGAGCATTGAAATATATGAAGGAAAATCTGTTAGAATTGAGAAAAGAAATACACAAATCCCCCATCATATTTAGAGATGCCAACACTCCTAACTCAGTAACTAATAATAAAGATACAAAAGTAAATTAAATGGGGTTAGAAATTTAACAATTCTAGAATAAATGAATAACTATGCATACATCCTTACACAAAAATGAACTCCATAGTGACATTACAGATATAAATGTAAAAGCAAGAATCTCAAATATTTTAGAAGAAAGCATAGAAAAAAACTTTTATGATCTTGGATTAAACATGCATTTGTTTTTTGACCTTGGATTAAGGATGTGTTATTAGATAAGACACAAAAAGCTCTAACCTTAAAATAAAAAGTTTTGGATTTATTGAACTATATCAAATTTTTAAAAATTTATTCATCAAAAGATACCACTAAGTAAATAAATGCCCAAGTCACAGACTGGAAAAAAATATTTTACTGACAATTGACATAGATAATATATAAAGAGCTCCTATAAACCAATAACAAAAGGAAAAAAGACCTAATAAAAATGGGCAAAAGTTGTTCACAGTCACTTTTAAAATAAAAATATACAATCGGTTAACAAATTTATGAAGTTTAACATCATTATTCATCAATGACATATAAATAAAAATTATAATTAGATACCACTTCATGCTCACTATAGTGGCTAAGATTCAATAGGATAACTGTACCAAATGATGGTCAGGTTGTGGAGTAAATGGAACTCTCATACATTGCTGATGGAAATGTGACTGGCACAATTATTACCATGTAGCCACTCTACTCCCAGGTATTTACTCAAAAGGAATGAAAAAATATGACTACGCAAATCCTATAAATTGTTTATGGGAGGCTGATTTATCAAAACCAAAACCCAGAAATGGCCTGGATCTCAACCAATAGGTAAAGAGATAAAGAATTTGTGGTATATGCAAACAATAGAATATTATACAATAAGAAATAAGAACAAATTGTTGATACATGTATGACATGAATGAATTGCCAAAGCACTAAGTTGAGTGAAAGGAGGCATATGTAACAGAAAATTTCTTTTATATATGAAATTGCATAACAATCAAATCTGACCTATAATGACAGAGAAGGGAAAGTGGCTGCCTCTTTGGACAAGAAGGTAAGATGACAAATGACTGGAAATGTCTAGTAGGAAACTTTGCATGGTTATGTACATATTTCATATCTAACTTTGAGTGGCATTTTCCTGGATATATAAAATTAAAACTCATCCATATGAATGTATATGATTTTATAAATTTTATTGTGTGTAAAGTACTTTTAAACTTTAAAATATAAATAACTTTTAAAGGAGTGAAACCTAAAGGGGAGGGAGGGAGGGAGGTAGGGAAATAGAGAGAGCACATTGTCTTCCTGGTTTTGTTTATGTTTTGCTTCCAGCTTAGAAAAAACAGTCACAATTTTATACATTCACATGAACACTGTTGATCATCTTCTGCTATTTATATATCCCTTTTGCTGAAATATCTGTTCAAATATTTTGCCAATTTTTTATTCAATGGCTTTTCTTATTATTGAATTGTAGGATTTCTTTATATATTTTATATCCAAGTCCATTATCACATATGTGTTTTGCAAATATTTTCTCCCATTCTGTGACTTGCCTTTCTTTTAGTTTCATAACAGTATTTTGTTAAAGAGCAAAAGTTTTTAACTTTGACAATGCACAACTTATCAAATCATTTTATGATTTGTATTTTTTGACTTATCTAAAAAATGTTTTTCTAATCCAATACCATGAAGACGTTCTATATTTTCTTTTAGAAGTTTTGTTTAAGAAATGATCCATTTCAAGTTAAATCTTACATATAGCGGAGGCAAATATTTTGTTCAAATATTTGCATATAATTATTCAAATCTTTCAATATCATTTGTTGAAAACCTATCTTTCCCCCTAGTTTATTAAATTTGTACCTTTGCTGAGTCATTTGACCATGTATTTGTGGGTATATTTCTTAACTCTCTATTCTGTTCCATTGAAATATATTTCTATTCTCATACCAGTTTTACACTGTTTGATTACTGCAGCCTTATAATAACTCTTGAAATAAGATAGTGAGAATCTTCCAACTTTTTTTTCAAAATTATTTTAGTTATTCTGAAACTTTGCATTTCCAAATAAATTTTAGCTTCATCTTATTAATTTCTACAGAAAATGTCTACTGGGTGTTCTGACTTAAATTGGGCTGAACATATTGGTCAATTTTGGGAAAAATTATACCACAAATAAATATAAAATATTTTAAAATTTCATTATATTTACTGACACTTTTCCTTTTCCCTGCTTTTCATTTCTTTCTGCAGATCTGGGCTTCTATGTGGTATTATTTTCCTTCAGACTGAACAACTTCTTTCAGTATTTCTTATAGGGAAGACCTATTGGAGATAAATTTTCTCACCTTATCTTAAAATGACTTTATTTCACGTTTATGTTAGTGGTTGTTTTTGTTGGATACAGAATTCTCGGTTGGTAATTTTTTGTTTTGTTTCATTTCTTACATTTTTTTATTATTTCTACTTTTTAAGTTCTTTCATTGTTTCTTGGATTCTATGTTTTGCTAGTGAAAAATTAATCATCAATCTTATCTTTGTATGCTAGTTTATAATGTCTTCCTTTTATTTTTATTTTTGTTACTTTTAATATTTTTTTATTTTTAGTTTTCAGCAGTTTGAATATGATGTGTTTAGATGTATTTATCTTTGTTTCTGTCTTGCTTCAGATTTATTAAGTTTCCTGAAAGTGTGGGTTGATATATTTTATCAGTTTTGAAAACTTTTGTTCATAACTGCATCAAATATATCTTCTGCCTATTTTGTTTTCCCTCTCTATCTCTAACTCCAATTACACAAATGTCAGATCCTTTGATGTTGCCCAATAGATGATCTGCTATGTTCTCAGTTTTTTCTCTTTTATTTTTTGTATTTCAGTTTAGATGATTTCAACTGACTTGCCTTCAAGTTCACTGATTCTTTCCTTTTCTAACTCTATCTATTGATAATCTCACCAATCACATTTTCATCCATGATCATATCAGATTATTCATTTTCATTTTGTAGTTCCCAATTCTCCATTTCAACTCCCCTCTTTTTGGAGCATGTTTTCAATTTCTACCAGATAATTTAATGCATTTATTTTAAAGTTCTTATCTATCTATTATGTATGCCATCCTTGGATTTATACTTTTATTCCTATCTTGACTCTTTCTCAGCTCTACCTCAAATTTTCTTGATTCTTCATTTGTTCTCATAATTATTACTATGTGTCAGATCTTATGTGTAAATAACTGTAGAGATTGAAGTAAATAATGTTGTTTCTCCCCAGAAAAGGTTGCACATTTTCTTCTCTAAGGTAGCAAATGTGGAAGCCTGAGTCAATCTAACCCATAGTGGGCCTTTGTGTTCATTTTTTTAGATTCTTAACCCCACTGGATTTTAATGATTTGAGATCAGGATTGGGGACTACTCTTCAATTGACTAGGGTACAAAGACCCAAGGAGACTCAAGAGATCTCTTTGTGGTTTTCAGTCCCCACATCAGTTTTCCAGACTATGTGAAACATCTCTCTGCGTTCCACTCTGCCAAATTTTGGGGCTTTTGAGGAGTTCTCTTTTCCTGTAAGGATGTTCCTGTGATTTTGTAGTTTATCCAGCTTGCTCTTATTGTTATAGTGATAGTGATTCTTACAACATTTTACATCCTAATCAAAAGCTTATAATTTCATATTGCCACCATTGTTCCTTAACTTTTTACCTAAGTTAGGTGTTGCCAACAAATGGCCTACATGCCAAATCCAACTACTTGTATGTTTCTATATTCTGAAAGCTAAGTCTAACCCTTCATAGGAAATGTTGTCTGACCCCTGACCTAGACTATGCCACATTTTGTGTCATAGAATTGTTTTACCTTTTCTATGAGAAAGAAGGATATTCATATTGTAATGTGGTTGTACACATGGAGCAAAAAAAAAATGTTGGGGGAGAAGATAGGAAATGTGGGAGGGGGATAAGGAGATTGTGCAGGCCACATACGCTGTCTTTGAGACAGCTTTCCTGTGGCTTTAAATTAAGAGGCATGTAAGAGATATAAAATCTCTCTGACATGATTTTCTGGGACAGCTTTTTTTGGCTTTTGGACTAGGGATAGAGTATTGGCCAACCAATGTTGTCATATTTTGAGGACATTATATCTCTACCATAGGAATCTTAGTCCTAAAAACCCTTTCTTTGTAACAATGGTGCTACAGACAGGATTAACTCTGTGTGAACTCTGTGAAGAGAAGCCACTGGCTCAGCACCCCAGTTAAATGACTTCATGTCTGGGTTTACCAAAAACACCCGCTGCGATGTCTGTGTTACCGAGATGGGGTCCTGAGAGACACAATGTCCCTTTATCTAAAGCCATCCAAATCCTTTTTCCTGCCTTTCCCCTTCCTTAGTTATCTCTGCTCTGGATAACCAGGTGATGGCTGCTGAAAATAGAAAGAGCAAAACAGGGTCACTGTCACTGTGTTTAGAGGCACATCGTTTAAACAAGTTAAAGGGAAGTTTGAAATCTGTCCATTTTCTTCTAACACTCTTTTGTTTTCTTGTGTTTATGGATGTGTTTATTTAATATCCACAGTCTTTCACTAGATTAAAGGGAGAAGTGTAGCTTTTCTCATGCCCCTGTCCCAAGTCATCAATTAATCAACTTTTACTGAGCATTTATTAAGTGCTAGGATTTGCGGGGGATGTTGCTTTCAAAAACTTCTAATGTTCTTATTGCTATAATGATTTCATGAACCTCTTTTAATACAATCCTCACCACAACCTTATAGTCATTTATCATTATTACCATAATGAATATTATCTTTGTTAATTCTATTTTATAAATCACGAAACAGAGACTGAGAAAGGTCCAGTAAATTGTCATGTATCACACAGCTCGATTTGTAGAGCTGGAATCAAAACCAGGCCATCAGATTCTGGATCCTGGATTCTAGATCCCAGGCTCTGGATCCTGCACCACAACTAATTCCCAAACTCATAGCTTATTCCTGGGCATAATTCCTGGGCATCCTGGACAAATGGTAGGGTTCTTACCGTCACTTTTTATAGGCTGTCAGTGTATTAGTGCTCTTAGAATAGATGCATTCTTGCTGGGCTCATAGAAGCCAGTTATCTAACATTTGTCCTTTGGAGTTTCAAGAGTTGCTCTTTGTCAGAGATTCTCAGCCATGGAAGTTAGAGTCCAGATTGATCCTTGGAATACTGCAAGAAGGAAATATGCCATGTAATTATCAGTCTAATATAGCACACAGATAAAGGCTTGATTACTTAAAAAAGTCCAAGGGCGACTTCTGATAACCTGAGGGAATCACTGAATACTGTGAATCAAAATCTACCTAGGTATCATCTTATCATAGTCCATTGGTTTATGGATGAGGAATCTGAATTTCAAAACAGTTAGGCTATATGTCCAAAATAATTTATTTTTTATCATGAGATTTACATCACTATATTCCAGCTCAAAGTATAGTACTCTTTCTATAACGCTGCATTGATTACACAATTACACAATACTGTGAAGTTGCCTCTTCCATGCATTTAACTTACACAAATGGAACCATATTCATTCAGCATCTGTCAAAAAAAGACAGAAGGAAATTGACAATTTTAAAATGCAAGTAATACACCTTGACTTAACTTCGCAAGCATATCCTCAAGTGAGCATAAGTTATCTACTCTGTCCTTGGTTAATTGCAAGTTTCAAGGCCCACAAGGTCTCTCATTGTGACTGTCTTCTGACTCTTGGCATGGTTCTAGTGTCTTATAATTTGTTGGATTTTTTGGTACAAATCTAAGCTTAGGACTTCCTTGTTGTTCACAAAAATATCAATCTCTGAAAACTGAAGTAAAAAAACTGACTGATATCACAGAATTGAGAATTTTAGCTGAACTTATTTCAAAAATTTCTCATGGATTTTTAAGGGAAATTGATACTGAACATAGCATAGTTTTCTTTCTTTGCATTGATTTCATAATGTGGTCTTTATCTCTCCCCACTTTCTACTCCTAGTAAAATTGGATTTTATACTCTATTAATAATGGACCCTTTTCTCTAGCAATGTATGACTTAATACTTAGAGGAAAAATATGTTTATTAAATATTTAATCTCTTAGTTAAGTGCTCATTTTCTATACATAATACTTTCTTCTCTTTCTGTGGTCATAATGATCAGTTTAATTCACTTGGGAATTCATGATCTACATTAGCCCACCTCACTTTGTCCTAATCTCTTCTTTAAATCCTTTTATGACTAATATGTTTATGGTTTATCTCCACATCTAGACTTTAAATTACTTGAGGGTCAATATCTTGTACTTTGTGTCTCATTTCCATAGTGCCTGTGTATACAAGGCATCTAATAAATACCTCTTCTTTGGAACAAATGTATCCCAATAAAATGAAATTCCTTTTTGTTAATCACTTTAGACAGACCATTGCAAAAATGCTAAGGGTAAAACAATTTTGAAGAGAAAGAGACATCTCAAATCTGGAAACTAAGCCCAGGAGAGGTTCAGTGGCATGCCTCAAATCAGACTGCTAGTGAGAGTGCAGTGGGACCTCCGGTTCCACATGCCATGTGCTGGCACGGGTGTGCATGATTCACTCACTAATGGATTTGCACTGCTGCTGCTTGCTGAGAAGAGAGATTGGGCAAGCCTTTGCACAAGCTGTTCCCTCTGCTGGGGACATCTTTTCTAGGCATTACTCATTCATCAAGATCAAGGTTAAATGCTGCCCCTCTGCCTTGAGGTGGAACCATCCTCAAGCAAAATTTGGCTTTTCCTTCACTGGGTTCATACTCTATGCACTATTTTCCAGTGCTCCATCATAGCCCTTATCAGCCTTGGCAATAAATATTTGTCTACTGTCTGTCTGTTTTTTGTTTTTATTTTCACTGAAATGGAATACTTTAAGGAGAGAGACTGTGTTCATTTATCTATTACAAATTCCAATACGTGTTTAACTTAAATAAATAATTTAATTCTCCCCTTTGCCACTTGGATTTCTTCTTATGACCTTTTTAAGGAGAAAAATAATTTGAACCTGCAAATTGCCCACAAGATACCTCATTGATATATAGAATCTAAAGTCTGGTAGAGCTCAAAGACTTATTGCATTTGACATGGACATTTGGAAATTGGGAAGCCGTATCTTTGCTGCTATATTTCCTTCCATCGGGGTTCATAAAATAAACCAATCATTCTTTCAGAATTTGCCCTGTGTGTCTCTGAAAGTGCTTCACACAAGCTTATAAATTATGTCACCTCCAAAGCTCTGATGTGCTAGCTAGAGGTGATTCTATGTCTGAGGCATTGTCTGCAATCATCTGCTAGTTTCTTTGGCTTGGGCCCCAAGGAAGAATTCCCTCACACACCTGTACAAGCTTCCAAGCAGCTAAATGGTCACAAATTAGATCACAAATGAGCAGACCAACCTCTCAACTACTGGGCATCTTTACTTCTTTTTTCAATAATAAAGAGAAGCAGAGCTCCTCTAGCCAAGCTAATTCTCTTGGCATTTCATGTGCACAGCTGAGTTTGGTTGACAACTAGAAGCCCTAGTCTCGGCTTTGAAAGAGCTGGCAAAGAAGTGAATCACTTCCTGCAAAGCCTTGACAAATCCTTGTAACTTTGTGGAGAGATGCTAACAAGTTTGGTCTGTGATCTTCCATGGCAGTGCCAAGGAACGTTGCACAGTCCCACCGGCCTAAAGTCAACAGAAGCCCTGGCGAGTGGTCACAAGATTCCAGAGATGTATAGTTTGGTATTCCAGGGCTAAAAGGAGCTTTGAAAATGCTCATGATTTCTCTATAACTTAGGCTTTAAAATAGTATTGATTTTTCCTCCCCCTTTCATCCCATCATGACCAAGAAGGTACCATCATCTGTAGACTAACCAAGGACATCATTTCAATATGTTTCTTCTTCTCCAGTTCCCTTCTTGCTCCTTTCCCTGTCCTCATTGTCCATAGTATGCGTTAACTGTCTAACTGCACTCCCTGTCCTTGGTCTCTCCCTTTATCTCCTTCCAATCTATCTTCTATACACCTGCCATTTGGCTTCCCAAACCATGGCAGAATATTGAAGAAAGAATATTGACTCAAATTATTGAATAATTTGAGTCAGCCGAGAATGACTTAGAAGACCTGCTGTACCAGGTGCATGTCCTTTGATCTCTGGGCTTCAGTGCTTCTATCTGTTACAAAAAGGAGTATATATATCCCCTAATGAGACTATTGAAGGATTAATATCACATATTTCAAACCAGAGGGATGTGTGGAATAAAATGGATGCTCTACTCCATTATTATGCTGATAATTTTGCTGTCTTTCTCAAAAGCCACAATGGCCCCCTATGTGTGGAGGCATAGACACGCACACAATAGCTACAGAATATAATACATATTATATTTATGTGTAAATTATTTTATATATACACATGCACACACACAGGGCTCCCTATGTCTTGGCTATAATGGCTTCTATATTTCTTATAGAAGAAAATCCAAATTCCTAAACATATATTCAGGTCAAAAATAAGGAGGTTCAATCCATCTCTCTCTCTAGTTATCTTCCACTCTGTCTCTTCAATACTGGATGTCTTAGCCAAATCACACCACCCACTGTGCCTCAGGCTATCTTTCCTCTATGATTTAATTCTTGTTATTCTCACCACCTAGAACACTTTCCCTGTCTCAGATTGTTAGAAATCCTCCCCATCCTTCAAAGCCCCTTGAAAATTCCTCCTCCTCCACAAACTCAGAATTAATCACTCCCTTGCTGAATGACAGTTATACATTATATAACCTCTCTCTGGCATTTGTCATTTTCCTCCTTGTATTTTTGTTAATGCACAAACATGTACATTCTGTCCTTCAGAGTAGGTGCTATGTTTTATTTATCTTTCTACCCTCAGAAGCACATATGGTGAATGGCACTAGCATATGAATGATACATGTTCGTTGAACTGAATTGAATAAAACCTTGAGCAATTGGAGGTTGCAACTTGTGTATTTCAGTCTTGGTATCATCCATATTTAATACTGCTAAGCTTCTGCAACCTGAACCCCTAAGAGAGTTGTGAGTGTCTCATGGACACCTCTGATTTTGGGAGGAATCTGGTTCTTCACTTCACCAATTGACCCGACTGAACATGCTCCATGGAGGGCCCAGGATGCCAGCTTTCTGTTCCAGTCTATTGTGTACAAGGGGCAGAATCATGACTCATCAGAAATCCCATCATGGGTGCAAAGAAATAACCACACATTCTTGATTGGTACAATAACAATACTACAAATTTCTGGAAAATGACTCTAGCAAAAATGCCCTGTTTCTTACCTATAACTTCACATTCAACTTAAGAACTGAACGCACTTTCTTCATCTGATGTTACATTTATTCATAATCTGAATTTGCCTGGGGGCTGCAATGATTGCCAAGTGCTGTGCTTCTGAAGTGTCACACATTAACACACGTGAAATTTATCATTTCAAGAAAGAAGGAGGGATGACAAATTCGGACATTTCTGGGGGCCAAATAAGATGAAGTGGTCTTTTATTACAGCAGGAGAGAATTCGGTTAAAAGTAAGGAAGAACTGATAGATAACAAATTGGTTAAGTGTGCAAAAAACATACAAAAGAAGTCATAAAATCTATTATCTGTAGAAAACTTTAGGATTTATCTATCCATCTATCTGATATGACTACCTACATTACGAAGATGCAGAAATAGACCAGGAAATCTGCCAATTGTTATATGTCAGAATAAAGTCATGATATAATACAATGTGAAAGTCATAGTTTCCTCATCTGAAAAATGGAAAATGATAATGAAATTATGTTTATTGCTATATTTATCTATTTATTTATTTATTGGTGTTTTCATACATAGCACAAGGTTATGTAACACAAAGGAAAAGTAAAATTATTCATGCGATATGCTTTTGTTCACTCTCAGGTATATAGTAAACATTTGATAAATGATAGCTAAGAGTAAAGATGGAGGAAGAAGAGGAAGAGGAGGAGGAGAATGGAAAAGATGACTACAAATATCAGTTGATTTCTAAGGGAAGCAGCTAGGGTCTCCTGTGTGCAGCATAAGACTTAGAAGCAAAAAACCTGATAGAATCTGACTGAACTCACTGGCCATATTATTTTGGTAGTTACTAAGCTTCTCTAGGTCTTTTTTTTCTTCATCTGTAATTTTGGGGTGATATCCCAGAAGATTGTGATAAAAATTCAATGGTAAAGTATATGAAAATATACAGCACAAAGTTTGATACATACTAGGCACCTCCAAGTTGGAAATGGGTGAAGGATGGAAATTCGAATTACCTTTATGTGTACTAATGAATAAATAAAATTATGAATAGAGCAGAGCAGAGTCAACATTAAGCTCATTTGTTCCACAGGTAAGCCCAGACATAGTGCCAGCCCCACATCTGGACCAAGTCACCAGTCACTCCGTGGTGTATTTTGACAAATACCAGGAAGGTCTTTTCATGTAATCATGAAATTTCACTAATAGTAGTTTTCTGTATTTCATTGACCCACTCTCCTTGACCTCTTAAATAAAATGCATTAATAAATTCTCTTTTTAAGGTTTTAACATATCAAATTCTTAGTGACTTCAAAAGGAAAGAAAAATTCTCTCAATGAACAATTGTTCAGCATGTCTTCATGCTCCAACCCCTAAGCTAAGAAGGAATTCCTGGTTGCTTTCAAGATTCAGACCACACGCTAGTGTTCTAGAGAAGTTAGAAGAGGTTGTGGCACTGAAAACACAAACAGTGTACCTAAAGCTGAAATTGCCCCCTTATTAAATGAAGATCCATGGCCCTGGGCAAAGCAGAAGGGTTTGGCATGCTGAGGTTCCCTGCAGTAATAGTCATATCAAGCATTAAGTGGGTTGTATCCTGTAGATATTAGGAATTTAACTTAACAGAAAGTTAAGAGTAATTGTCCTTTATTTCATATATTTCTAAGAGTGCTGGGAAAGCAAGAATATGTCACTAAGTAATAATTCATAAAACTAACTATCCTGGGGGAATTTTTAACAACGTGCATGCGTGGAAGCACTCCTAACTATGCATGACAGGCAGTAAGAAGTCATTGAACTTGCAACGTTGAGGGTATTGAGATGTCCTTGCAGACCCATTTACTATCCCAGCTGAATTCTACTTCCTCCCTGTCCTTTGATTCATGTGCAGTTGGCCGCCCACAGAAAGCTCCAGAGCTTCCGATCCTTTCCACTGCTGGCACTTGGGACAAAGAAATGCTTGTTTTCTCCTCTCCTCCTTTTTACAATTCACCCCCACCTCCAAGTTGTTAACCTGCTCCACCAGAGCCAGGGAAAGGGAATTTAAGAGAACATATAAAAGAATGGAGAAATGGCTGTGCCCAAATTCCGGCTTTTGTTTTCATTTCAAGCCTTAACTGCTTGCTTCATTGACTCTGAGGAATTGGACGCAGAAGAAAGAAAGAGTTGATGCTTGCTGATGTTATCAAGAACTTGCCCTCCAAAGACACCACTTGGGACCTGGTCTGTTCAGAATTATCTTTACTTGTAGGTGAAGTGCACCAGAAGGGCCAGCCACAACTTGAGGATAAGCTGGGATTCTTCTCAAAGTACCATATGTTAGCAATCAATTATGACAAAGAGCAATTCATTCCGTCAGTTTCGGACTGGTCCCCACCTTCCGATCAACTATCCAGTGAGAAGCCAGAGGGACACAAGGTGTGTGTTGGAGCTGGCTTGGACAGGTTCCCGAGAGTTGATTGTGAACATCTCTTCTCAACTCCATGTACAGTGATGGCCAGGGAGGTAGAAATCAGCCACCAAGAAGGTATTATACCATGAAAAGCAGCAAACATCAAAAAACTGGGCTTTTCATTTTTCTTTCTCCCTGCCTGTCTCTTCCCCCACTTCCTTCCTTTCTTCCTTCCCTCCCTCTCCTTTCTTTTCTTTTCTTTTTTAAAGTCCTGGAGAGCCAGTTATCAAACATTTACTAGCATGCCAATGAAGGGGATATTTTTCTAACACAAATCTGACAAGGTAACTCTCTTGCTTAAAATGTTTCCTTCTTGACGTCACAATAATCATAAACATGAGTTTTCCAGCCTTCTAATTATAAATTAGTTAAAATTATCTCTTCAGATTCATCTATCCCCAATTTTCCCACTCAGAGTCTGCACCACACCATCTCCTGAGGCTTCCAATAAACTTTTACTCTATGTGGCAGGCTGAAAAATGGTTCCCGAAGGCATCCACCGCATAATTCCAGGCACTTGTGAATGTTGCCTTATATATCTTTGCACATGTGATGAAGTTAGGGATTATCCAGTGGACACTAAATGCAACCACATGTATCTTTATAAGAGGGAGATAGAAGGAAATCCTCACTGCATGCAGAGAATGTGCTATGAAGGTGGAACTAAGAAAGATTAGAAGATGCTGGCCTTGAAGGCTGGAATGATACAGCCACAAAACAAGAAATACCAGCAGCCACCCGAAGCTGGAAAAGGCAAGAAACAGATTTTCCCCTACAACTTCCAAAGGGTGCGTGCCAACATTTTTATTTTAGTCCAGTGATATTGATTTCAGATTTCTGGTCTTCAGATCTGTGAGAGAAAAAATTTATGTTTTTCTTAAGCCACCTAATTTGTGGTAATCTGCTACAGCAGCCGCAGGAAACCACTGTGCTCTTTCTGCCACGTTCCTTAATCCCTCTTCTCTTCACCAACCTTGTATTTTCCCTTCAGGCCTCTGCTGTAACATTAATTCTTGGCCCATACCTTCTGTTAGCCCATGGGCTGCGCTATATGCCTTTTCCTCTTCTTCTTCTTCCCCATAATACTCTCTGTTTCCCCTTTCCCTTAACCCTTACTCAGACATGTGGTTGTTGGTTGTTCAATCCCCCACCCTCATCCTAGACTAAGCTTTCCAACAGCAGGAACTTTGCCGTATGAAGTACATAGGAGGCCCTTATATATTTGTTGCAGAAAGGAAGAACAGGGGGAAAAAAAAGCAAGGGATGGATTTTTACAGAAATTCCATATTATTAATTATTTAGTAGGAAATTCCCCTAAGAGAATGAAATATTTACCTGGATCTTTTGGGTCAGCATTTGGGGAAACGTGCACAAATCTTAATGATCTGTATGTGACCCATATGGTCCATAGGAGGCCCTGACCTGGAGTACTGGGCTTCTCTCACAGAGCTGTCTTTCCCTCAAAGGGCTTTAGATTCCCATATGAGCTTTCTATTGCTGCTGTCACAAATGTAGTGACTTAAAACAACACAAATTTATTATCATACATTTCTGAATGTCAGAAGTATAAATTAAGTTGTTGGCTGGGCCATGTTCCTCCTGGAGGCTCCATGGGACAATTTGTTCCCCTGTCCTTCCCACCTTCTAGAGAATGACTATATTTCTTGGCTTATTGCACCTTTCTCCATCTTCAAAGCCAGCAGTCTAACCTCTTTTCTTCTCTCTGACCTCCTGTCTCCCTCTATTAAGGACCTTTGTAGTTATATTGGACCCACATAGATAATCCGGAATAATTTCAATATCCTTCATTCATTTGTATCTGCACAATTCGTTTTACCATATAAGATGACATAGTCACAGGTTCCAGGGATTAGGATGTAGACATCATTGGAGGGCCATTTTTCAGTCTACCACAGATAGGTAATTATCCCTTGTGTTTGTTAAGACAATAGTATAAGAACCAACTTGAGAGATCATAAATGAGAGAGGTACTTTATACACTATATGCCACCCAAAGAGCCCCAGTGATGATGGAGATTATTCCTTCCTTTCTATCTGGCCCTGTCTCCTTCCTATACAAAGAAGACTGATTTCTTATATATTCTATTGATTTCTTAGACACCATAAGAGCAAAATATATACTCATCTCTCACTGTTTTCATTAAGTGGGCCCTCTGAGGAGTCCTCACCTGGCTAACCACAGCTAACCTATACAAATGTCTTCTTGGGCTTTGTGCAGCATACATCCAGACCAAGGGTCTTATACTCAGATGTCCTCAGGGGCCACACAGGTAATATGAATGAGAGAAGCTGGCCAGGTACATGATAGGCAGAGTGATAAAGACTGTGACTAATGAAAGAGACCTGATCTACACAAAGGGATTGAAGTTGAATGTTGACTTAAACATAGTGACAGCCAAATGAAACACAGTAATCGGTTGTATGCTGTCTCTGGTCCAACCATTTATTTTTTGTAGGAGAGTCTGGATGAGGACTTTATTTTTACCATCTCTGGCTGCTGCTTTTCTGTGGGTCCCATCTCTCCAAAAAGAATGTGCACTCCTGTGGACAGAGACTTCCATAACTTCAAAATTGTCTTTTATTCCACTTACATCTATATTTTTCGAAGAAAGTTTCTTCATTAAGCCACTTTATTAGACAATACATTGAAAATTCTGCCAGCCAACTTCAGTGATATGATTGTCTATTAATTCCCAAAGGGTGTGGTAATTATTTATTTTGTATTCAATTATTTATATATATAAAATTCATTAAAGTATATTTGTTATTTTGTTTCACAGGTCCTGGTTGAAGTTTTGGTAACCTTAACCCTTACCTCTTTTCTAATGATTTCCCAATGAGGAATTTTATATAATAGGACCACAGCCATTTATAAATTAAATTAGCAATTTATAAATATCTGGAAAATGAAATACTTGATTATAAGCTACTTCAATGTGGACTTTTGGGGAAATATGAGTTGAAAAAAATCAGCTTAAGATTTCAGATTTAAGTGAAATATTTAGCTTCCAGAGTTTCCACCTTTGCTCAATAAATTGAGGTTGGTTAGCTGCAAGCAGGTCTAGAGTTCACTCATCCCACTGACTTCAAGGAGCAGAGGAGACAGCCAGAAAACAGGGAACAGTCACTGTAGAAGTATCTTCCACATGAACCCCAAAAAGTAAGATGTTCAAGATTATGCATGAAACTGGAACTTTAAGGCATAGCACTTCTGCTTACTGGGAAAACATGGCTCAATGAATGTCCTGGGCTCTGACCAATCACATTAGAAACTTTAGAGAGGAGTTAGTAAGGAATATTGGTAGGAGGACATGATGAGTAGGGTAGATATGCTCTCAGTCCTAACATGTAGTAGTTACCAATTTCATGTCCTTCCTGTATGCCCGGCACTGTGTTATGAGCCTTGCCAACATTATATTGAATCCTCTGTATGTTCATAATACACTACACATATATATCTACCACTGTACTCATACAGGGCTAGGTTCATAATTAGGCATTTAATTAAGGTTTATTGAATACATGTAATAGAACAAGGGAATTTTAACTCTATTGGACAGTGTGGCTATTATTTGAAAAAGCCCTTAATCATTTTATCCATTTCCTAGGACCACTGTAAAAAATTACCGCACATTTGGTATCTCAAAACAACAGAAATTTATTATCTCATAGCTATGGAATACAGAAATTTGAGATCAGGGCTTCAGCAGGGTTTATTCTTTCTGAGGCTCTGAGGGAGAATTTGTTCATACGTTTTTCCAAATTTCTGGTGACAGTCAGTGAGCCTTGGCATTCCTTGACTTACAAAGGGGTCACTAAAATTTCTCCCTCCATCTTCACATAACCTTTCCTTCTGTGTCTCTATGGTCTCAAATAGCCCTCTCCTTTCTGCAGTCATTGGATTTAAGGCTCACCCCAAGCCAGATTAATCTCATCGTGAGATCCTTAATTGTATCTATAAAGACCCTATTTCCAAATAACATCACATTCACAGGCACTGGGGTTAAAACTTAGACATACCTTTCTGGGAGACACAATTGAACCCACAACAGACAACAGTTTTCAAGGGCAGTTGAACAATATCCAATAAGACAGACTCACTCCTATTTAGCCTGGCTTAGCACATGGTCACAGGGCTGATATATATTTTAGATTTTAACATTATTTTATATCCAAATACCACTGACTAGAGACTGTCATATTTTCATAGAAGACTTCATCCGAGAGAGAGACGTGAAATTGCTAAGATAAATTCTCATGTTTGGCTAAAACCTGATGTTGCAAGCCATGTATAATGGTTAATTTTATGTGTCAACTTGACTGGATTAAGGGATGCCCAGATAGCTGCTAATACATTATTTCCGAGTGCGTCTGTGAAGCTATCTTTGGAAGAGATGAGCATTAGAATTAGTAAACCGAGTAAAGACTCTCTGCCCTTACCAATGTGAGTAGGCACCATCCAATCCCCTGAGGGGCCCCATAGAACAAAAAGATGGAAGAAAAGGAAATCTACTCTCTCTTCTTGAGCTGAAACATCCATCTTCTCCTGCCCTTGGACATCAGAGCTTCTGGTTCTCAGGCCTTCGGGCTATAGGACTTAGACCAGGCTCCCCACCACTCATTCTCAAGACCTTGGACTCAGACTGAATTATAGCACTGGCTTTCCTGTTTCTCCAGCTTGCAGATGGCATATCACAGAGCTTCTCAGGTTCCATAATCATGTGAGACAATTGCTGTAATAAATCTCCTCTTATATATCTCTATATATTCTAATGGTTCTTTTTCTCTTTAGAACTCCGACTTATACATCACTTACATTTTCTGAGCTTTCACTCCCTCGTCAGTATACTTGGGAGAAAAATATGCCCCAATCTTCCTATAGGATTGTCTGAGATCACAAATGTGAAAGAACTACAAAACTATGCAGATCCATACAAGGAATGGCCATTTTCTCCAAAGGTCCTATTGATTAAATTTAATTCCAGCTTTCAGCCTTCCTCACTGACTCATGGTAGTATAAAAAGCCTATTTCTACTAGAAGTTGGGTCTGGGCTGAGACTCAGAAACACAGACCTTTGCAGACTGTCATCAAGTCAATGAAAGTGATTGACTCCAGGTAAACTTGCAGCTCACCATGACCCAAGGGTCCTTCTTTATCCCGGATGCCTGACACCTTGCCAGTCACTCTTCATTGATGATTCATCCTGTGGCCTTTAACGTGCTTCCTCTCTTTGACCCCAATGCATCTCCACCTGTTTATCCTGCCATTCACTACTTTCTCCTTACCCTTCCTGCCTCTCACCTCAGCAATGTCATCAAGGCAACAGCAGCAAATAGAGGTTGGATTGCCAGGTAGTGGAGGTTTGAAATTATTTCCCTTTTGACAATGCCTCCAGTAACTTTGCTCTCCTGTATGTCTTCGTCTCTTAACACACATACAAAGCCACAACTAAAACATGTATTTAATGCAGAATTAGAGGAGGTATTTATATCAAAGTAATCAAAAAAGTGTCCCAAACTATAAGTGATTTCCTAGAATCTGAATAGCCTCAAAAAGTCTTCTGCTAACAGCAAAGGCTCAGGCTTTGGGGCTAGATGGACATGGGTCCAAAACTAAGCTTTGCTACTTGAAAACTATGTGGTCTTGGATGAGTTACATAATGTCTCTAAGCCACAGTTCCCTCTTCTATAAAATGTGAATAATTATAAATCTTTCCTTATAATTTCTGCATAAGTGGCTACTGAATTGTAGACACTTAATATTTATTGAATGAAAAATTAGGTGGAGATTGAATGAGGTAATGCATAAACATTTGGCACAGTGCATGGCACAAAATAAGTTTTCAGTGTAAAATGGCTGTTACTATTACTTATACATAGTGCTTATCTTAGTCTGTGTTGCTATAACAAAATATCTTAGACTAGGTAATTTATAAACAGTATAAATTTATTTCTCATAGTAATGGAGGCTGAGGAGTCCAAAATCAAGGCACCAGCAGGTTCAGTGTCTGGTGAGGGCCTAGTGTCCAAGATGGGACCTTGTTTCTGCTTTCTCAGGAAGGGATGGATGCTGCGTCCTCACATGGAGGAAGAGAAGGAAGGGCAAAAGAGCCCAGCCAGTTCCCTAAAGCCCATTTATAAAGCATTAATCCTATCCGTGAAGGTGGAGCCCTCATAGCCTGATCATCTCCTAATGGCCCCACTTCTTTTTTTTTTTCTTTTTTTTTTTCCTTTTTTTTTTTTTATTTCAGCATAATATGAGGGTACAGATGTTTAGGTTACGTGTGTTGCCCTTGCCCCCCCCCCTCAGTCCAGGTTTCACATATGTCCATCCCATTGCGTGATGCACATTGCACTCTTTGTGTACACATATACCCGTCCCCTCCTCCCTCCTCCCCGCTCCCCCCTGCCCAATATCTAATAGATGTAATTCTTATATATGCACTTATGTGTTGATCCGTTAATACCAATTTGATGGTGAGTACATGTGGTGCTTATTTTTCCATTCTTGGGATACCTCGCTTAGTAGAATGTGTTCCA
>CAUYSK010068673.1:0-12849 GCA_963575035.1 Avahi laniger | reverse complement strand
TCCACCATCACCACCATCTCCACTATCATCATCACCATCACTACCATCCACCATCACCACCACCACCACCACCACCATCATCACTATCGTCATCACCATCACTACCATCCACCATCACCACCACCACCACCACCACCATCTCCACTATCATCATCACCATCACTACCATCCACCATCACCACCACCACCACCACCATCATCACTATCGTCATCACCATCACTACCATCCACCATCACCACCACCACCACCACCACCATCATCACTATAGTCATCACCATCACTACCATCCACCATCACCACCACCACCACCACCATCATCACTATCGTCATCACCGTCACTACCATCTACCATCACCACCACCACCACCACCACCATCATCACTATCGTCATCACCATCACTACCATCCACCATCACCAACACCACCACCACCACCATCTCCACTATCACGACCATGATCATCATCACCATCATCACCATCAATACCCTGACCGTCATCATAATTGTCACTGTCACCATTGCCATCACCATCTTCAACACCATCACCACCACCACTACCATCATCACTAGCATTTCCAGCATTTACACAGCACTATAGGGAAGTAGTCACTGACCATTTGCTTTACATGCTTAATCTCATCTAATCCTCATGACACAGGCTATCATGTTAACCCACTTTACAGCTGAAGAAACTCAAATTCAGATAGCTAAATGATGTACCTAAGGTCACAGGATCATTAAAATTTGATTTTGAATCCACGGCTCTTAGACTCCAAAAAGGACCAATGCGTGCACTTTAGCTCTATGTTACTTTAGGAAAGAAAGTTACTTATTCTTCCTGAGACTGTTTCTACGGAATGTGCCTTTTGAGTTAGTAATTCCAGCCCAAGAAATCCATCCTAAGGAAGTAGCCTAAGTGATAGATAAAGCTTTGTACATGGAGATATGTATACTAGCGTAATTTATGTGACAGGAAAAACAATTTGTTACTTGAAATTTCTCCTCTCACTTCTACTCTCAAGAAGGCTGGGACTCATAAAATCATTTGTTTTTCAAGGTTGAATAGTAAATTGGCATGCAAGCTGAAGAATCTGAAAACTATAAATTCTTTACATTAAAGAAGGGGATGCAGCTAGAAGGCCAGTGTGAGGAGCTCAGGGAAACTTTCTCCCAAAGAGGTGTTTACTAGGCCAGTTGAAAGTAACCAAGACAATTATTAAAAATCTCTGGAGATTAATCAAAGGGCTTGTAACAAATTGAGAAACATATATTAACAAAATCTACAGAAGCTACAATAAGAACAGTGAGAGGCAGTGGCACCTGAGCCAGGGACTTCGTCCTCCCCTCTCCCCCAGCTCTGTCTTTTCAAGGGTTCGCAGGAGCAGCGAGGGGCAATCCCGACCGCACCCAGCGCCCCGGGTGGGAGAGCTGTTCTAAGGGGTCTGGGCAGCCGGTGAACATCATCAGCAGATCACATTCCCACAGCTCCGGGCTGTGGGAGCTGTACAAATACCAAGACTGAGAAACTTCTCAGTCCAACCTTGTACCTTAATAAGAACAGCACACTAAGTTCAAACCAGTAAAAGGAAGGGAATAATAACAATTAAGGTGAAAATAAATGAAGTCAAAAATAGAATCAACAAACCCCAAAGTTGGTTCTTTAAGATGAATAAAGTTGACAAACCTTTAGCTAGACAGACCAAGAAAAAAAGAGAAGTCACAACTTACTAAAATCAAGAATGAGAAAAAGGATATCACTACTGATCTTAGAGAAATGTGAAGGACTATAAGAGAATATTATGAATACCTGTAGCCAGAAAACTAGATAACCGATGAAGTGGATGAGTTCCTGGAGAAACATAAACTACTGAAACTGACTAACTCAAGAAGAAACAAATTTTGAATAGACCCATTACAAGTAAATATATTGAATTAGTAATTTTTAAACTTCCCACAAAGCCCAGACCCAAATGGTTTTAAGAATAAATTCTACCAAGCATTTAAAAAAGAGTTAATACCAATCTTTCACAAACTGTTTCAAAAAGAAGAAAGGATCCAGAATAGCCAAAAAATATTGAAAAAGAAAAGTTGAGTTGGAAGGTTCACACATCCCAATTGCAAAACTTAATACAGGGTACAATAATAAAGACAGTGTGGTACTGGCGTGAAGAAAGACATACATATCAATGGAAGGGAATAGAAATTCCAGGAAAGAGATTCTCACATTATGGTCAATTGCTCAACAAGGTACTGTGATAATTTCAGGTGTCGGCTTGCCTGGGTAAGGCACTATTTCTGAATATGTCTGCGAGTGTTTCTGGAAGAGGTTGACATCTGAATGAGTAGACTGAGAGGTGAAGATCCACCCTCACCTGTGGGAGCAGGCACCATCCAATCAGTTGAGGTCCTGGGTAGAACAAAAAGGCAGAGGAAAAGTGAATTCACTCTCTCCTCAGGAGCTGGGATGCCCATCTTGCGCTGCTCTGGACATCAGAACTCCAGGGGCTCAGGCTCAGCCTTGGACTGAAAGCCACGCTGTTAGCTTCCTCGGTTCTCAGGCCTGCGGCCGTGGGCTGGGCTGTGTCACTGGCTTTCCTGGTTCTCTAGCCTGCAGACGGCAGACGGTGGGACATGTTAGCCTCCACAAATTCCCATAATAAATCCCGCGCATGCTCTGTATCTGTCTGTCTACCGCTATTGCTTCTGTTTCTCTGCAGAACCCTTACTAAAACAGATTTTGGTACTCTAAAGGATATTTTAAGGATATTTAAGGGTATTTTAAGGATAAAGGAATTTTAAGGATGTTTTATGAATTAGTTTTGGGGGTTCTGGAAATGGCTCCTTAATCTGATAAGATTTAATGGTGCTGAGGACTGTTTCCAGCAGTAAAGACAGTGCTGACAATCCGTGGTGTGAACTGTTCATAGAGCTATGAAAATTATCTGCTCTGGGCATTCCTTATGGACCATTTAAAAGAGGCAGAGAACTAAGTGACTGTATTTGATGCTTTCAAGCATTTTTGGAAAACTAAAGAACAGAATGGTTGGACAAAGCGGTGAAAGGAAGGACGAGCTCAGGGATGCAAATTCCCAGCTCAAGCACTGCATAAAAGCTTCTAGGTGTCCCCCGAAGGAGAGCCTTATGCCCTGGAGCCACAGGG
The DNA here is from genome assembly GCA_963575035.1 of Avahi laniger. Classification (NCBI taxonomy): domain Eukaryota; kingdom Metazoa; phylum Chordata; class Mammalia; order Primates; family Indriidae; genus Avahi; species Avahi laniger. The sequence goes on along the minus strand of CAUYSK010068673.1, from coordinate 9,689 downwards.
TGGAAATTGCCGGAAATCAAACACAGGTCCTCACCATGCAATTGGCTGAATTATAGCAAAAGCTGGACACCCTGCCTCACAGGATGTCCACGACTGAGGTGAGGGCGCTGACTGGGAAAGAACGAGATCTGTAAGTTGGGACGGGAGTATGTGGGAAGACACTGATGAAGCTGAGGGACACTGAGCTCCTTTATTCTGATGAGTCCTCTGTGTTGGTAGATGTCTCCACCCAAAACCAGCCTCTCATCCCCAGTGGCATTGGCCTTCGTCCGAGGGGACTAACCCTGCCCTGCCTGAGGCAGCTGCCACACAAGATAATGTCGCATCCCCTCAGGACCCCCCCGCCACTCCTCTTTGCTTCTAAACCTACAACTGCAACAGACTCGAGTCCCAGCAGACCCCATAGCAGGATCAAAGGGGAGGTGTGCTACACCCCAAAAGCACTAATTTATACAGGCAGAAATCTGGGGACACGTGGGAATGGATATCAAGGGTAGGGGATAATAGTGGAAAGAACCTAAAGTTGGGTCCGGCAAACACGCTGACATGAGCGTGCCAAGTGGGGATGTAACGTTGCCGCTTGGGAATAAAAAGGTCCTGACAGTTTGCTTGGCTGGTTGGTTGGAACATGGGCCAAAAGCTGGCCCTCCATGAGCAAGCTGGAGAAGCCTGATCCCCCTTGGTCTAACACAGAGGGAGCGATTCGAAGGCTCAGGGATGCTGGAATGCTAGAGTGGATTTGTCATGTCAGACCTCCTCAGACTGGGAAGGCCGGAAGACACACCCTTCAACAGTCTTTGAGAAATGGGTATGTGGCAGAGCCCAGCATCCCTGCAAGTTCCGCCATCACTCTTCTCTGCAGGCCCGACCTTACAGCGGGACCACGCTCACACAACTGGAAAACGTCAGTGCGGTGAGAGTAACCGCATCCCCCGTGACAGGCCCAGTGGAGGCACTCAGCCAACCGCCAAGGCAAGGTGGGCATAGGTACCAAAACAGACAGCAAAACAAGTGACAGTCAGGTTAGTCTGACTGTGTGGATTCACATAGTGGGTAGTTAATCATGGTGGGCCAAGAAGTGAAATCAATAAGAAGCCTTATATTGAACTGGGTATTATCTGACCACTGGACCACAAAGTCAAGTGTACACCACAGCACTCCCTCATCAAATGGAAGTGGCACATACATGCTTGGGCCCAAGCAGGCCCTGAAGACACAAGATGTGCCAAGTGCACCTGCTACACGGCCTTCTCTCTCCCAGCCTACACCTGTGGCCTCACGGATAACCACGTGCAGAAGAATGAAGCTGGACCCTCAGTTTATACCAGATACAAAAATGATTCAAAATGGATTAGATACCTAAACGTAAGGCATTTGACTTAAAACTATAAAACTCCTAGAAGAAAACATAGGGGAAAAGCTTTATGACATTGGATTTAGCAATGGTTTCTTGGCTATGACACCAAAAGCATAAGCAACAAAAGAAATAGACACTAGATAAATTGAACTTCAACAAAATTAAAAACTTTGCTACATCAAAGTGCAGTATCAATGGAAAGAAATGGAATAAAATATTTGCAAATCACATATTTGATAAGGGGTTAATATTCAAAATATTCTTTTTGTTTGTTTTGTTTTATTTTTAGAGACAGAGTCTCACTCTGTTGCCCAGGCTGGAATGCAGTGGCATCATCATAGCTCACTGCAGCCCCAGACTCCTGTGCTCAAGTGATCCTCCTGCCTCAGCCTCCAGAGAAGCTGGGACTACAGGCACAAGCCACCAGTGCCCAGCCAGAATATATTTTTAAAAAACTCTTACATTGAAGTGACAAAAATCAAACATTAAAAAATGAGCAAAGAACTCGAATAGACATTTCTCCAAAGATAATAGAAAAATGACCTGTGAGTACGTGAAAAAATGCCCAACCTTGACATCACTAATCATTAGAGAAATGCAAATCTAAACCACAGTGAGATACCATTTTATACTCATTAGGATGACTACTATTTAAAAAACATAAAATAGTGTTGGCGAGGATGTGGAGAAATTGGAATCCTTGTGCACAATGGATAGGAATGAAAAATGGTGCAACCACTATGGAAAACAGTGTGGAGTTTCTTCAAAACATTAAAAATAGAATTACCATATGACCCAAATAATCCCACTCCTGGGTATGTATCCAAAAGAGCTGAAAGCAAGATCCCAGAGAGATATCTGCACACCCATATTCATTGCAGCATTGTTCACAATACCCAAGATGTGGACGCAACTCAATGTCCTCTGACAGGTAAATGGACACACACACACACATACACACATACACATACACACACATACACGTGCATACACACACATAACACACACAACATACACACACACAAACACATATACACATACACACGTACACACACATGCGCACATACACATATACACACATATGCACATGCACACATACACACATATATATACACACATACACATACACACATACACACACACACACACACACACACACACACACACTGGAATATTATTTAGCCTTTAATAAAAAGGAAATCCTATTATATGCTACAATGGATGACCCTTGAGGACATGCTGTGTGAAATAAGCAATCCACAAAAAGAAAAATATTTTATTCCACTGATGTGAGGTACCTGGAGTAGTCAAATTCACAGAGACAGAAAGAAAGGCAATCGCCAAGGGCCGGGAGAGGGGAAGTGGGGAGTTGTTGTTCAATGGGTACAGAGTTCCATTTTACAAGATGAAAAAGTTCTAGAGATCTGTTCTGTAACAATGTGAATATAGTTAACACTATGAACTGTACAACTAAAAATGGTTAAGATGATAAATTTTATATTATGTAATTTTTTACCACAATTAAACATTTTTAAGAGATCACATACTGAATGGTTCCATTTATATGAAGTGTCCAGAGCAGGCAAATCCGTAGAGACAGGAAGTTAACTGGTGCTTTCCCAGGGCTGGGGAGAGAGGGGAGGTTTGGAGTGATTGCTAATGAGCATGAAGGTTTTTTTGGTGGTTGATTAAAATGTTCTAAAATTGAATTACAGTGATGGTTGCACAACTCTGAAAATATTAGAAGCTATTGAATTGTACACTTAAAAAAGGTGAATTGTGTGGCATATTAATTGCATCTCAGTGAAGCTGCCTAAAGGGGGCAGGGTGTGGGCAGCGAGCCCCAGAAACCGGAAGCCTGTGGAAAGCGGGAGGCAGGAGATTGAGGGCTAGGAGGAAGAGCCGGGGCTGCAGCCCGGCAGGTGCCAGAGAGACAGCCGTGTTTATCAAAAGTGATACCGACAAATCCTGTTTTTATCGCATGGTGTACCCTATGCTTTGTTTCTTCATGAATACTTAAGTAAAATCCACATTACTGCAAGTGTTTCAGGAGCTGCCTCTGTGCGTGTGTTTTGGGTGGAACCCTGCTGAGTCTGAACCCAGGGAGACCCAGGGATCCTCTGGGTCCCCACACCTCATGCTGGGTCTGGCACTCTGTAGGTACGCGGTGCTGTTAACCCGGGGGAAGTGTGAATAAGTGAATGAACAAACAGAAACGGACAGACTGACAGCGCCTAGACTCTCCCCTACCTCCTCCCATCCCCTCTGCCGGGGCACTTTCCTCTCCTGCTTTGCCCAAAACATCCTCTGCTGATGTCCAGCAAGGGCTGCTGTCACCTTCCCCAGGGCCCTGCCTGCATCTTCTCCCACTGAGAAGGAAGTACCTGGGCCCCAGCACCTGTGCTAGACACCTTGCCTGTCGCTTTACCTCCTTCTCCTCACTGAACTCTCGCAACGATCAGCTGAGCAATGTGGTAGCTCTTACCACACATTTCACAAGTCCAGAGAGCTTGCGTGACTTGCCCAGGGCTCCAGAGCTTTCGACTCCCCCTCAGCTCTGGAAGACTTCAAAGTCTTCAAGCTTCCGGGTACAGCAGTGTCTGATGGAATTTTAGGCACTGGTGGGGGATGGGTGCCCGGGAGACTTTGGGACAGCAGTTCTCCCTGCCGGGAAGCTGTCTCGTCGGGCCTTTCATGGCGAGGAGAGGCACTGTGAGCATTGTTTGACTTTTTAAAGTGGGTGGAGAGGACAGGTCTAGTCAGGCTCCACGGGGTGGAGCCGAGAGGCAGAGCAGTAAGCCAGACACCGACCTGAGCCAGAGCTGGCTGCAGCGGGAGGCTGGCTGTGCCCATGCCCCGGCAGGGCTAGCCACACGGGAGGGTGCTGGTGAGCACCCACAGCCTGGCCCTGCGGCCGGACTCTCACAGGGAGCCTGCTCCTCTCCCCACCCTCCACGGCCCCCCAGACTTAACCCCACGCCTGGACAAGCCCCCTACTGACATCCGTGTGAGCCCCTGCTGAGAGCACACACTCTCACACTCACAGTCACGCGGGTAACACATTTGCACTCAGCTGTCCACACGTGTGCGCACAGGCGGCAACTGTGGTGAGCGTGGACAGATGGCTGCACATCACAGAAGCCAACTCAAACCATCCATCGCAAGAAAAGTAAGGGGAAGATGGCGCCTGAATGCGAAGGCGCCAGACAGGCAGCCCCCAGCTCTCTCGCGCCCCTCCGGGCGAGGTGACTGGGCCAGGCTGGGCTCAGCAGAGAGAGAGAGCAGGGAGGCAGAAAGAGAGAGCCTCCCGGTGGGGCACCAAGCGCAGAGTGCCCTCTTCCTTGTCCTCAGGCTCCGCCCTGCGAAGGAGCTCCTGGGACGCTCTCCCCAGGGAGTCCTGGGGAGGAGCACCGGCCTCCGTGAGGACAGCGTTCTCTTTCTCAGATTGCTTCCCACTCCCCCGCACACTCGCCAGACCACATGCCCACCTCTCTCTCTGTGCCCAGAGGAGATGCACCAGAGGTCACAGTGAGCCTCTGCCTCCAGGGGGTTCAAGGTAGAAAAGAACAAGAATCATAACTCGCATTTCCCAGCAGTTTCCAAAAGATTCTAAGCTGTCTTCTTCCTGGTGTGGCTCAGCTCGCAGTTTCATTTTGTTTTGTTTTGTTTTCCCCACAGGTGTACCCTGGCTGCCCTTTGCTGGCCTTGTACCTGTCCCCAACCTTATTGTCCTCCTAGCAGCCAGCCGGCCCTTCTGCAGTTTACAGCTCTCCATGCTCAGCTCAGAACAAACCCGCCTGTGCGATCGCGCCTGGACGAGGCGCAGGGAGTTCCCCAGAACACTAAACAGATGCCGTGCGGCCGGCAATGCTACCCTGGGCACACACTCATCAAAAGTGAAAACGTGTACACGCATGTTCACAGAAGCATCAGCCACGACAGACGGAAGGTGGAAACAACCCAAATGCTCACCAGCTGATGAGTGGAAAACATGTGGTCTCTCCAAACAATGGAATATTGTTCGACGGTTAAAAGAGCGCAAGTCCTGGCACACGCTACAACAAAGATAAACCTTGAAGCCATTATGCTAAGTGAAGGAAGCCACTGTAGGATTTTATTTCTGTAAAATATCCGGAAGTCATAGAGACAGAGAGTAGATCAGCGGTTGCTAGGGGCTGAGGCAAGGACAGGATGGGGGTCTCTGGGGAGTTTAAATTTAGGCAGTGGTGACGGTGGTGTGATTCTGTGAAAATACTACAAACCATTGAATCGTAAACTTTAAAGGGCTAATTGTTTGGATATGAATCATACCCCAATAAAACTCAATAAACAATAATAAATGCACATACATACGCACAAAAGATATATATACACATACACATACGTGTGTATGCGTGTGTTCCTGTAAGTCGTGTCGTTTCATTCCAAACCCTCCAAGGTCTTTCCGAAGCACTCAGGGTAGAGCCCAAAAGCCCTGCTGTGCCTGCAGCTCCTCACATGGGCTGTGACGAGCCCTTCTCTGCCGTCTCGTGCTGCCGACCCGGCTCAGCCCGGGCACCGCGCCAGATAAGCAGGCGTGTTCCCACGCAGGGCCGTGCTAGCTGTTCCTCTGCTGGGGAGGCTCTTTCCCAGCTTCTTCATGACTCACTCTCTCACCTCCTGTGTGCAGAAAAATAAAGCTAATCTTTCCTTCATCCTATACAGAGAGGCGCTCTTCAGCTAGTAAAAAATATAGAGAGTAAAAAATATCTCCAGGGCAAAAACTCATGATGTCAAAAATTAATATGACTAGATTAAATTTTCCCCTAATGTACTGAATCCCTTTCTCCCCCTCCAAATTTATTTGTGTAAATCTACACACCTTTTCTAAGCACCTAAAGAGAACATATTTTAGGTACACGAGAATAACTGTTATGAGCTACGGGAAGGGGAATAGGTATTCAGGATAAAGGGGGAAAATAATAAATAAAATAATTTAAAAAAATAATTCATACCAATTTAAATTAAATTTAAATAATCTAAAACAAGCACAAGAAGAGAACATCCTCGCCACACTGTGCCCCTGAGCTGAGAAGCACCAGGAGCTCCACCCCCCGCACCGCGAGCCCCGGAAGAGCGCAGGGTAGCAAGGCAGAACAGGCTGCTGAGCATCGAACAGTTCTCAGAGGAAAGATGTCAGACACAGATGAAAAAGGGAAAAAGTCTTTCCAGACTAACGTACAGAGGCAAGACAATGAAAAAATATAGCTGCTACAAGAAGCAGGACAGACATTCACTCAGAGAGGCGGAAGGGAAGGAGAGGAAACAGACCCGTCTCCCGGCGACCAGGCAGCTCCCCGCGGCCAGCTGCGCCCTGTCTGCACCGCCAGGCCCTGTGACGAAGGGCGTTCAGGACTGTCCCCAGTACATCTGAAGGGCTCAGGGTAACCTCTCAGCTTTCTGGATGCTTCAGGAGGGAGCCCGGCCCTGCCCGTTGGTGCTAAGTCCGTTGTGCGCTCCCCCACCTTCCCCCCGGCACCGGCACCAGCCCCTCTGCCCTCCCTCTCTCAGGAAGGTTGATCTGGGGAGGGACGTTTGGAATCGAACGTGTTTAAAGTAGGTAATATTGCCCTTTCACGTGGTACAAAATCCCAGAATTACCCAGGGGCACACATTGAAGGGAGTCTCCCCCCACCCGCCGCCAGATGCTCCTCCTACTGATTCCTGGTGTGCGTGACCGGAGTCGGTCTTTGTCTAGGGATGCCTGCGCACACGTCCTTCACACTTGGGAGCATGCTACTTTTTCACTCGTGATGTGTTTCACTCCATACCCCGTGTATGGAATTTCCTCATTCCTCTCCATGGCTGCAGGGTGTTCCATTGTATGACACACCATCATTTATTAGACTGATCCAAAAATGGATTTTTTTAATGTCAGTAGTGTCAGGCTCTATAGACATTTAATCTTTCCAACAACTAAGGAAACATTGCCTTCCCAACTGACAGAGGAGAAACCGAGATTCAGAGAGAATAAGTGGCTTATGGGAGGCCTCACAGCTTCAAAGGGATGGGATCTAACGGAACCGCGATCTGGGCCCAAATATCCTCCTCCTGCTGTATTGCTAAGGGGTCTCCGTCCACCTTACGTTCCCAACAGGGTCCTCAGGCAGAATTGCGCACTGGGGCATCCAACTACTCACCTGACGATGCAGATGGGTGTCCAATATATCTTAAACCCAGCAGGTCCAAAAATCCACTCTTGATCTTCCTCCCCAAACCCATAATCATCTGGCTTTTTCTCTAGGCTTCAAATTTGTCTCTCCTTGGTGGTCTGCAGTTTCACTGTGATGTAATCTCTGGGAATTTATATCAATCTTCACTCTTGGAAATTTCTTGGTAGGAGAGAAGCACTAACTTGTCCACAACTGGTTCCCTGAGGGATGGTTTCTCTGGCAGCTGGCCCAGTGTGGACCCAGACTCCAATCACACTGGGGAGAGCCTGGAACCCCCATACCGCTAATGCTGGGTGGGCGAGAGAAGACTGCAGCAGAGGTTCTGCCGTGTTACATGGCTCCCACATTTTAGGATGCCAGGGAGGTGCCGGGACGTCTTTAATCTCACAGATTGAGTGCTAGAGTAAGATGTCTGCTAGATCTCTGGGTGCCACCCTGAAATGCACTGGCCAGTGGCCAGTGGGGTCCACACCACTGTTTGTGGAGGCCTGAGGAAGGCTGACCTGGCAGGCCCACTGTTGGCGTGTTCAGCCACGTGCCCTCGTGTGCACAACGCTCAGCAAACGAGTTTTGGTGATCCGTGCACACAATCCTTTAGTGACTGCCTTTCCCTCCCCTCTTTTTCCTGCACTGAACCTGGCTCAGCCCGTGTTTCATTCGCCCTACCCTGCGGGGATCAAGGATTCTGCCTCCTGCCTGGGACTGCAGTGAGCCTGAGGCGGTAGCCCAGATCACTAGTTTGCAGTCTGTTTCTGTGCTAGTCTCCAGAGATGTTTTCCCCACATCTGAGCCTGGCCATGGCTTTCTCATTGTGTCTTTTTATATTTAGTGATGAATTTCTCTGTGTTTGGCATGGAGATAATCACTCCCTTCACCGTCTGCTCCAGCACCCTCCCGCTTTGCTCTGTGTGGCCTCCTGACCCAGAGGGTCCCACCCAGGCCGGTGGCTCCCAGGGCGGCCCCCATGCTCCCTCCTGTGCTCGCTCACTGTTTTTGTTCTGTGCTCTGCTCTTTGCCTCTGACCTCGTTGCCTTGCACGTCCAGATGTGCATTTGAAAGCACATTTGTGTAGTTAATGCAGCATTTCTGTGCTCTGTAGTGGGAAATGTCTCGGAGTAGTGGGCCCTCCATGTTGCTGGAAGGGAATGTCCCATGCATTGCTTATGAGCTTAGCGCACGAGTCCAGGAGAGAACAGCCCCTGCCTGTGGGATGCTAGTCGCTGTGCTTGTTGAGTGAATGTCTGATTCAGTGACGCAGGGCGTAGATCACAGTGCTAAGCCAAGAAAGTGAGTGTGGGACGTTCTGGAGAGGCCAGCTCCTCACAGTCGGGAAGCCCTGGATCTCAGCACTGGGGCCGGGTGCCCTCCCTGTGCTGCCCCTTCACCTGCGGCCTGGCGGCTCTGGCAGGTATCGCTCCTGGTCTGGGCTTCACGGAGAAGGCAGTGAGGCTCAAAGTGAGAGGGGCCTTGTAGCAGCAGCCTGGGTACTCTGGACTGGATCCCAGGTCTGGGCATTGCAGCTTTGAGCCTCAGATGTCCACTGGGCATGTTTTGAGAAGGAAATGAGGTAGTGCACACCAGTGCGTGGTACAGAGTTGCCGTCAGGGATGATTGTCACAATGCTGGTAATGTAGAAACTGACTGCGTCCAGGAAGGGGCTCCCTCTGCTGGGGAGGCACGAGGCAGCTCAGCACCTGAGTTGGTGGCACCCATCTGGCAGGGGTCTGAGGCCACAGGTGGGGGGAGGTAAGTCTTGAAGAAGCTGAGTGTTCCTGTGAGTGCCCCAGACACCTGGTCAAGTTCAAGCACCAAAGTCTCTAAGAGGGAGGCACCAAGAAGAAGGCACCTTTCGAGAGGAGGAGAAAGAGATGAGGGGTTAGCTACTCAAGCCACCCGCCCCCAAGGATGGCTCTTGTCACCAGCAGACCAAGGGTGGGTCTAAGGCCTTGTCCATGCCCACCTGGGACTGAGTGCTTTGGGCAGCAAGAGCTTGGGCCCCTCTATCCTGAAGAGCTTCTAGGCTGGTGCAGGAGGAAGCAAACACACCCTGGTGTCCAGCTGCCCTGGCAGAGGCCTGGACTGGGGGCGGCTCGGGGAAGAGACAGAGGAAGGCCTGACAT
>CAUYSK010068668.1:0-28420 GCA_963575035.1 Avahi laniger | reverse complement strand
AAAACATAAATGGCATATTTCACAGACCTAGAAAAAATAGTTCTATGCTTTGTTTGGAACCAGCATAGAGCTCAAATAGCCAAAGGAATCTTAAGGAAAAAGAACAAATCTGGAGGCATCACATTAACCAGGCTTCAAGCTATACTACAAGGCTATAGTAACCAAAACAGCATAATATTGCTACAAAAATAGAGACATAGATCAATGGAACAGAACAGAGAACCCAGAAATAAAACCATCTACCCACAACCACCTGATCTTTGACAAAGCAGACAACCACATACACTGGGTAAAAGAAGCCCTATTCAATAAATGGTGCTGGGAAAATTGGATAGCCACATGCAGAAGAATGAAACAGAACCCCTGCCTCTCACCACTCACAAAAATTAATTCAAGATGGATAAAAGACTTAAATGTAAGGCATGAAACTGTAAAAATTCTAGAAGAAAATATAGGAAAAACTCTTCTATTAATAGATACCAGCCTAGGCAAGGAATTTATGACTAAGACCTCAAAAGCAATTACAACAATAGCAAAAATAAATAAATGAGACTTGATTAAATTAAAAGGCTTCTACACAGCCAAGATAATCAAATAATCAACAGAGCAAATAGCCTACAGAATGGGAGAAAATATTTGCAAACTATACATCCAATAAAGAAAGAGCTAATATCCAGAATCTGCAAAGAAGTCAAACAAATCAGCAAGAAAAAAACAAATAACCCCATTAAAAAGTAGTTAAAAGACAGAAATAGAACTTTTTCAAAAGAAGATCAACAAATGGCCAAGAAACATATGATAAGATGCTCAACGTCCCTAATCTTCAGGAAATGCAAATTAAAACCACAATGAGATATCACCTTACCCCCGTCAGAATGACTCTTATTAAAAAGTCAAAAAAACAATAGATGGTGGTGTGGATGCAGAGAGAAAGGAATGCTTATACACTGTTGGTAGGACTACAAATTAGTACAACCTCTATGGAAAACGGTATGGAGATTCACCAAAGAAATAAAAACAGACTTACCATTTGACCCAGTAATCCCACTACTGGGTATCTACCCAAAAGAAAACAAGTCATTTTATCAAAAAGACACCTGAACTCAAATGTTTATCACAGCACAGTTCACAATTGTGAAGATGGAGAATCAACCTAAGTACCCGTCAATGCATGAGTAGATTAACAAAATGTATGTATACCACAGAATACTACTCAGCCATAAAAAGAAAGGAATCAATGTCTTTTGCAGCAATTTGGATAGAAATGGAGACCATTATCCTAAGTGAAATATCTCAAGAATGGAAAAACAAACACCACATGTACTCTCTAATAAGTTGGAACCAGCCAATGGACACAGAAGAAAGTAAAAATTGTTGGAAATCAATAAGGGGAGACAGGGAGGAGACGGGTAAAAACCTACCTAATGGGTACCATGAACACTATTCGGATGATGTGCACACTAATAGCCCTGACTCAAGCATTGAAAATTATCCATGTAACAAAAACATTTGTACCTCCTTAATATTTTGAAATTAAAAAAAATAAATAAACTTACCAAAAGCTGTTTAAATTACTACAATTCGCTTGTGTGGTAGGATACAGGGTGATTTATATCTTTTTCTTTCTTATGTTTATCCAAATATTTGCACAATAAATAGTTTCAAAACAATATCAAACTTATACTTAAAACTATTTTATCTCATTTTTACCTTGTGGCTTTAATGTATTGGTCTTCAAACTATGACTTGTAAATTATGATCAAATTCTATATGGATATGATATAATTTGGAGCCCAAATTCAATATCAAATAGGACTTTTATTCTGATGATGCAGGCATTGAGTCTAATCCCAAAATACGTTTGATGTTACTGTATGTAAACAAGATGATGTGTTTGACGTTGTGACATGGATCTTTCCCCACCTACACTAAATATGAATTACAGGTTGGTTCCTGCACTATAGGTGGACCTGTGGCAGCCCAGCAGCATCTCCCATGTATCAGAGGGAACAGTTACTGATGTCCACATTCCCCAGAATGGTTCTCGAGCCCTGTTAGCCTTCCTACGGGAAGCCAACATCCAGTACAAGTAAGCATTCCTTTTCACTTGCTATAAAATTCATTTGTATTAGCCAGACATGGTGATATGCATCTGTAGTCCCAGCTACGTGGGAGGCTGAGGCTGAAGGATCTCTTGAGCCCAGGAGTTTGAGGTTGCTATGAACTATGATGATGCCACTGCACTCTACTCAGGGCAACAGAGTGAGACCCCATCTCAAAAAAAAAAAAAATTCATTTGTACTAAAGTGAACTGAACTATAGTTATATTCAGGTTATTTATCAAGTGCTTACAACAGTGTTTTAGGTACAGTTTTTCATATTGAGAAAACTGATATGAATCGATTCACCTTGAAGAGCTCATCAGTCTAACAGTGGGAGCGAACACATGGACAGATCATTTCACTGTCACCACTAAGTGATCAGAGTAAACACAGACTCTCTTTCTATGAAGAAAGGAGAGCAGCCTTGCAATGTCTAGGGATGGTTGGGAAGGCGGCTGCACAAGAGGCTTTCTGTGGGGGCCATGCCAGCCAGACACAGATGAGACGAGGACCTGGCAGGCAGAGGGACCACACGAGCAAAGGGAAGCAGCCAGGAGTTCAGCACTGTTAGTGTACAGTGCAAGTCGGAGAGCAGAAAGAAAGGATGCAGAGAGGCGGGGAGGCGAGGTTGTGGGGAATCTTGTATGCAGGAGTGAAAGTTCAGACCCATCTTGCGGATGGTGCTATCCTATTGCAAAAGAGCCACATGTCAGTGGGGTGGGAGTGGGGGGCAGCAACAGGAAACTAGCAGTAATAGTGCGGGTAAGAGATAGTGAGGCCTTGAGTTAGGACAGAGTAGTGGGAACAGGAGAGCATTCAAAAAAAATATTTCAGAGGTAAAACCACTGGACTCACCTCTTGGTTGGATAGTAAGTAGGAAAGGAAAAAGTCAAAGGATGACTTCAAATTTTCTAGTTTGGGTGACTGAGTAGACAGATTTAAACAGATTTGGACATTTTGAAGGCTGTTTTTTTAAAGGAATAGTTGGAGCAGCAAGAAGAGAGCAAGTAGAAGACGATCATCGGAGTTAAAGAAGAAAAGAAAGACTTTAGAGAAAGGGAATGGTCCACATTGCCAGGTGCTACAGTGATGACCAGTGAGAAAAGGACCGAGCAGTTTCCTCTGGATGTGGCAATGGAAAACACACTGATAACTCCAACAGTGGGCTGAGATTGCTAATGGTAGAAAACAGAGAAGCGAACAGGACGTGAGAACACAGAGCAGCTCTGAGCAGTTAGAATAAGGAGAGAAGCAGAGAATGAGGAGTGACTACAAGGAGATGCAGCAATAGTGTCTTCTTGGGAGACCTGGGATTTGCCTATGTAGAGGGAAATTGGCATGTCTGTTGGTTGAGGGGAAGGACCAATAGGGAGGGAGACACTGATGATGCCAGACAGAATGTGTGGGTGCAGGAGTGGGTGTGAACAGCAGGAAGGATACCTCCTCCCCCAGACTGAAGAAGTAAATGTGGCCCTACCTAACACTGGAAAAAGATCACAGCCAATGGCTAAATTTTCTGGATGAAGTAAGAATCCAAATTATCTACTGAAAGTGAAGAAACAGGGCTGAAGTGCATTTCCAAGAGGAAAACCGGAGTAAGGACCAAGAAAAGTAGTTGATGCGGAGAAGAGAGATTGCAGCCCTGCTACAAAGCTGAGGTTTCATTGGATTGGACCGTAGAAAGGCCAGGGTGGCAAGGACATTGAGGTTCCCAAGGAGATATTAGGTCAAGTTTTCATCCATGGGGGCTACTCTGGATGGGGAGGCATGATGGGACCAATGGAAGAACCAAGGAAGGCACGAAGGTCTTTATATTGAAAACAGATGTAGTGCAACAAGCAGGACGGAAGGAAATTCCACCAAATGTGGGTTGTTGGATGCTAAGAGTTCTGGGGTAGAATGTTTACAGCTGGTGACAAGGTCCAGGGTAGCCCTGGAGAAAGTGGTTGAAGGGGAGCGTTGGGTGCAGATCTCTGAGGCTGGCACAGCCAAGAACGGGTGCGCTGCATCACCAAGAATAACACAGCAGGCTGGAATCTCTTCGGCTGACGGCGAGATTAGAGGAGGAGGGAGAGACATGTACTCCTGGGGCAGGGCTGTCAGGGCGGAGCCAGGAGCTCTAGGAAAGCAGCCAGGAGTGGCACTGGGCGCGGGAGGATGAGCGTTCCAGAAGTTGGAAGATTAATGGGAAAGCAGAGACGAGTCCAGGGGAAAGCTGACCTCCCTCCCCCGGGCCCCATGTGGGGGGGCGGGTAGAAAGCCACAGAAGAACGTATGTCCTTTACAGTCAAATTTCTGATGGGTCAAGAATATGAGAAAAGCGAGTTCTCTGAAGAGACTGGAGGTTGTAGAAAGTTTATTTTCAGTGGAAACAGGACTCCAGTGGGCACAGGGAAAAGGGGGTGTTGGAGAGAAGGGGTGTCGGTGGAAGATCTGGGAAGAGAAGTGCTGTGTGGGAAATTCATGAGACAAGAGGGAGCGACTTATTTTTCACTGGGAATCATAGGATTTGGGGGTTGAGAAGCATGATTATAAATGATTACCCTCAACTACCCCAACTTTTTAGCAGGTCATTGTACTGTCCAAACTGGCACACAGGTCCCCGATGGTGTCTAGGGGGGCTAGGGTGGGCCCGTGGCTCTGTGGGTCCATGATGAAAGTCCCTTTCTGAAGGGCTGGGCAAAGGGGTGTCAGATGGCAGTGACACCCCTGGGCCACACAGAGACAGCCCTGCCAGAAAGAAATTTGCAGCCTTATTAAAGCTGTGATTTGCTTTTTGCAGAAAGGTATTTCATCTGTCCTTCTAGAACAGAATCACAGCTATGCATAAAACTATTGTTCATACTGGACACATTTTAGTGGCTGCTCTAGCTTTGCAGGCGTACTGTGATTCTCTGAATGCCTGACAGGAGAGAGCCTGGCAATTATATCTATAGGCGCTCGGTAACAACGCACATGCTCCGTTAATTATTATTCAGTAGAAAAGAATCTACCAGTTAGCTTAACAAGTCTCTATTTCCTGCCATTAAATTTAGGTCATGTGGAACTGACATAGAATAAAATATCACACTTTATGTCACAGAGAATAGAGTCTAAAAAATGAGTGTTTAAGTCAGTTGCCTCCTCACGGAGAACAATCATTTAGAATTATTCATTCTGTTGGTCCCAAGATAATAATACATAAGAGTCGATTAAATTCCACGGGCCCAGTAGGTAGAGATCATTTTAATTGACTTTTATTATTGTAGCCTGGAGTATTTTCAAAAGATTATCATTTACTCTGTACAAGAATACTTAATGGCTATAGCGATTTTTAAAGTGGGGATAATGTGACCCCATGTGTCTGTCCCCTAGGTGATCAACCCCTCTCTATGAAATGACTCATTCTGCCATAACAAAACTTTTGGTCGTTTTAAAAATTAAATACCTGTCAAAAAAAATAGCAATGCAATTTGGATTTTTGAGGGTCCCTCCCCACTCTAGAAGCTTTGGGAAGGTGGTTTTTTACTGAGTGATGCCATCACTTGGAAAGTTCTTACTAGTTCTAGTCATTGCTATGGGAGTATACACAACTAGCCTAGGAATAACAATAGGCCATAAGGAACTAAGAAAATTCAGCAGTTTATGAAGAACATTTTCAGATTCCATTTCACAGCCTTCTCGTCAATATGCTGGTTTCTAGTCAACTACTTGACAAGGAAAATTGGTTTGGTCCTTGCATATCGCAATTATTTTTTAACTTAACATTGATCTCTTAGGCCCTGTATTAGGATACAGTATAAATTGCTAAAAAGAGACCTGTATTAGTTTGCTAGGCTACTATAACAAAGTACCACAGACTTTTGAAACTGGAAATTCAACAGGAGATTCTCGCATAGATTGCTGGCTTCGGCAATTCTGTCTACTTTTTTTCCTCTTATTTTCCTAGGATAGAAAAAGTAGCCAGGAGAGATGGATAGCTAGCTGGCCCTGGACAGGGAAACAGACCTGAAGGTTACTTGCAGTGCTGGATATGTTGACAGTTTATAACCACCTCAGTCCCAACCAAACTTGCATCCTTCTTGCCCCTCCCGGATTCTCCCCTAGCACGAGGGAGTTAGGACATTGACACAGAGGTTCATTTGGCCAGAGACCTGTCTTAGCAATATTGTGAAGTTCTTTGGCCCACGCAAACCTAATCATCTGTAACTTCTTACCTTGAGGGAAGAAAGAAAACACAAATACAGATGGTGTTCAGATTGACGACTTAACGTTCCACTCATGTTTTGAACGGCTGCAAGCAGCTGCCAAGAGACTTGACCAAGCTTTGAGCCGCCTCTCCTTATCTTGACTTCTAAAAAGTTTCCAGTTTTAAAGTCCAAAGTCGAAACAAAAGAACAGTAAGTCCATAATGAATTCCTGATTAAATTCTTTGTCCACCATGGGCACTCAATAAATAACAAATGAGTAAGCGAAAAAGAATGTCCTATACCCAATATGACCCTAAGAAAAATCTCTTTCCTTCATGAACCAAAAAGTATTCATTCAGATGGTTCAAGATAATTTTTAAAACCTAAGTGGCTTATATAAATCAGCCTTGAAAGTCATTTAAAGATGCTCATTACATGTTCTTTTAATAGCCATTAAGCAATAGGTTCTTTTGGAAAATGAAATATAAGAGCAAAGCTTTTTAACCACCTGCCAGGGCCAGAAAAATCACTGAGAGGTTTTCTAATATCTTCAAGTATTGCAAATGAGTGAAGCGCCTTGCTACTTCATGGTGCTCTAATTAGTGGAGGCTGGTGAGTATTGGGAAGACAAGCCCCTATCTGTCTAGCTCAGACGTCACATCAAGAACACCAATGACTCTGCCTGGAGCTGGTTCCGCACAGCCTGGAATCCCCCACCCTAGCCTCAGCCTTTAATTTCCAAATGCATTCATTATGCTCAGTTCAGCTCCTCGTCTCTTAGCATCCTTGATATTGGCAGGCAGTGAAACAGCTTTTTCCAATTCTGGATATTTCCTCAGTTTCCCCTTGAGGACTGTAGCTTCTTCCCTCCTTTTCTTTTTCTCTCTGAGTCTTAGGTCAGGGGTGCCGGCAGGTGACGTAAGAACAGTCTCTGGGTGGTGGAAGGGATGTGAGCACGTGGACACAGCTGGAGAGCGGACGTGGCAAGGGCATGGAGGAGCCACCTAGGCTCGGTTTTCATCATGTCACCTGAACTTGGAGTCCCAAGACTAAAATTTGGGTTCACCTCCCAACTTCAAATTCTGGCTATGCACTGACCAGCAGAGTGACACTGGCAAGTTCTTGACACTTTTGAGGTTCAGCTTTTCCATTATTAAAATGGCGATAACAATAGAATCTACCACGTAGGGCTATCAACTACGATCACGTACATGAAACACACAGCACAGCGCAGGCTCTTGTAAGTACTCAAAGGTACGTGTTCGTGGCCTTCACTCAGTTGTTGTAGCTGCTCAATCAATAGGAGTTGTTATTAATACTGTTATTATTTGGGTACATCTGTCTATTTGCACTTTAAATTTATTACCTCATTTAATAGTTTTCATTTCCTGAAAAACAATGTTTCCCCAACATTTGGTATTTTTATAAATATCAATTGCCATAGTCCTTCTTTACGTAGATGCATATGATTTTCTTTGGATGTTGCCTGATTTTTTTATTATCTCAATTTACTTTTCATCATGTCTGTCATTTCAAATCCAGGATCCTCATAGAAGATCTCCAGAAAGCACTGGAAAGGGGAAGCAGCTTACAAACCCAGAGAAATCGAAGGTCCCTTCCTGGATATAATTATGAAGTTTATCACTCCTTAGAAGAAGTACGTAATCAAAGAAGCTTTTATTACTTTTTTTTAGAAGTACATCTTTATTATTTACTTCTAAAGATTGAGGGAGAAGCATAAAAACAGAGAAGGGGCTACGTGAAGAATATGTACTTAGAGCTGTCGTATGGCCTGGGCACCTCAGCTCATTCGTCTCTTCCATTAAGTGCTTTTCTGCTCTATGTATGAGAAGTAGTAAAATAATTTGAATTTCACCTGCTTTACCCAGTCCTCCCCTCCGAAGGACGTGGGAAGTGCAATGGGAGAGTGAGGTAATGTTGTTATAATAACAGTCACAATGGCCTGAGCTAAAAAGCCGTGGAGAGTAAAGTGAGTCAGTGTTTGAAGGCAGAGATTTGGCAGAGGGGTAGAGAGGACTTTGACATTTGCCCTGCACCCTCTGCACAGTCGAGACCTCCCAAAGGCCAAGCTTTGTGTGTGGCACCTCTGCGCTCTGAATATGCTGTTGTCTATTCTACCTGGAATACTCGCAGCCTCCTCCTCCTTTACTGTTCACCTGGACAACAACTTGTTATTCCTCAAATTTTAGCTGACACAAGAAGGTGGCTGCATCTACTCTCCCAGAATGGATCAGACCCCTCTCTTCACCACCACCTCCAGTGTATTACCTGCCCCCACAGCACACAGATGTGATACCTGTCACAGTTTTTAATTGTCTGATTATTTGATTAATGCCTTTTTCTCCTAATAAGCTGCAAGTTCTGTGCAGGCAGGTCATTTCTTTCTTGTTCACCACTATATCCCCAGTGGCAGGAAAATAGAGATCTTCAAATAGATAATTGTTGACTGAATGAATGAATGAATATATACGTACATTTCCCATGCTTCCCCTGAACTGGACAAAGGAACGCCAGACATAAAATTAATGAGATCCTGTTCTAAAGAGTATTTTGTATTGTCTTGATGACAACTCTCTTCTCAAAATTATTTCCGCATATTTCATGTCTTAACATACATTTTAGAAGCTTGAAATTAGAAGCAATGGAAAGGTTTTAGATAACTTGGCACACGAAAGTACTGTTAACATGCACTCAAAAAAAGCCAAATTTTAAAAATATAATATAGATATACATATACATGTGATATATATATATATATCTCCTACACATCAGATTAAATAAGAATAGAAATAAAAGAAAACATGGGTACTTTCCAAAATGTATTTTACATATATTTTTTTCAACACAGACCCTTTTATATCGTGGAACGGTAGAACACTTTGGTGTTATTTCTTTACTCCTTATGAGGCTTTTAAAGTCAGAAATGAAACACCTTATTCATCCATCTTAAATGTACCTTCTCCTGATGACAGACAAGCGTGTGTGAATGGATCAATGCAAATGTCTCACTATCTCTGGTGAAATTATTCAGAGTATGCTCTCCAATGTGCAGCTCAGTAAAATAACCTTTAAATGCAAAAGATAATGCCTTTTTCTTAGCATCTTCTGTTCAGTGGCAAATTATAATATATGGAACTTTAAGAAACACTTTCAGGTAGTTTGGGCAGTTTTCCTAAAGTTGATTTATTTCTTTTCCTCTTAAATACTTGTGAGAAAATGGAAATAAATTTTGTTCCAAAAAGAAACCAGAACATATCAATTAATTTTTTTAAAACTCTCTACCACAAGATATTAGTGATAAATGGTAGTAGAAGGTATGCTTTAAAGCCGGGACCACACATGCATCATGTGCTACTACTCGTAAAGGCAGAAAATGTAATTTTAAGTGGTCAAAGAAAATTAAAAATAAAAAATTGGTTTTTTGTTCAATTTTATACTCCCCGTGTGCTCTTGGAATTCTGAGACCTACTGTTGTCTTTTTATTACCTTTGTTCTCTAAAAGCTCCATCACTGTGAGAGAGTCTGATATGGTTTTTATTTATTTGCTCTTAGATTCAAAATTGGATGCATCATCTGAATAAAACTCATTCAGGCCTCATTCACATGTTCTCTATTGGAAGATCATATGAGGGAAGAACTCTTTTTATTTTAAAGGTAAAAATAAGAAATCGTGAACCAAATGGAAAATATTTACCATACATTCATCATTTTCAACTTTGATGTACAGGAGAGATAAATGATCTGTCATAGACTCTTATATTTAACATCATCTGATAATTTATGAAATATTTCCCCTTAGATTTTTGAACCATGTTTACTTTTTTTGATTGACTATGCTAGAGAATACTGTTGCTAATGTATTTAGAGTCATTGACGCAAATTATTTGTGAGTTCGTGCTACTTAAGATGAACCAGCACAAAACTATATAGACATGTAAGAAGGTATGCATTATTCCCATCCTTTGATCCTACATTCTCCTCTAGCTACTGACTTACAGCTCTCCATCCTGTCTTAGCCACACTTCTAAAAAGATTCACCTGTAGTGGCCATCTCTACTTTCTCACTTCCCATTCCAACTTTGACTGCCCAGCCTTTGCCCCAACATGCCTCTAAAACTTCTCTTTCTAAGTTCAGCGATGACTCCTAGTTGACCTTCCTCCTGTCTCTGGACATTCAGGTCTCGATCACAGGCTCCTCTTGCCCTGTCCTTTCCTTAGGGTCTGGTAATCAGTCCCCAGGACTATCCTCAGCTCTGCTTTCATGCCAGAAATCCTGTCTAGATGCGCACATCTGTGCCACAGTTTCAACGATCATCCCAGACCTTTGTATCCAGTGGGGTCCACTCTCTGGAGCCTTAAATTCATCCGTCATTGCCTACTGGACACTCTCTCCTGTGTATTCCCAAAAGCACTTCGGACTCAGAATGGCACCTCTCTCCTCCCAGTTCAGAAACATGAGCATCATCCTAAATTCTTCTCCTTTATTTTAACCATTCACTTTAAATTTACCACCAAAAGCTGACAATTCTTTCTACTAAATATGTTTTGGGTCTGCCCCAATCTCCTCTCTTGTCCTCACTGCTGTTGCCCTGACTTCTCTCTGTGTCTGTTCTTCCTGGACTATTACAGCATTGGCCTTGTGCTGAGCTTCCTCTGAGCCTCCATCCTCAACCTTCTCATCTCTAATCCACCTTCCACACTGCTGTCAGTGTGAGCTCTCTGACACAACTGCGCATTGACACACATACACAGAAGACTCTCATGGAATACGGGAGGAAGGCTCCTCTCTTTTACGTGGTACGCAGGGACTTCCATGTCCAGCTTCATCTGTCATGCCTCCCTCAGATTGCAGAAGCAGTTTCTCAGATATGACGTGCTCAGATTCTCTTCAAAGCTTGAGATGCCTTCCTCCAACTTGTCTACAGACACGCTGCAAGTCTTGCTGAAGTACTCCAGCACTCTTTTTCTGAGAAACTTTCTTTTATTCCCCGGGAAAATTCAACACAACACTCTATGTTCTCCCAGTAACTTACAGATATTCACGTCATAATGGTTGATTGATTACTTACACGTCTGCCCTCCCCACTGGCGTGTAGATTCCTGTCTTTTCATCTTTCGATCTCCAGTACCGGACACACTGTCTGACATTAGAAAGCATTTCCTGAAATATTAGTTGAGTGAATTAATGAATAAATGAAAACTGGATCCCCTATGAATATAATATCAAGAGCTACCTATTGATTACCGGGTTAGAAACTAGGTTAAAAATAGATAGTAGGGTTGTAAAGAAAAATCTGTCCCTCGATTCTACAGCTCAAGTTGTTTTATGTTTCCATTTTGTGGTGCAATAAAGTTAGACTTTATCCACCTATAAAATATAGCTATTTCTTTAAGAAATATTCCTTGGAATGAAGAAAGAGAAAAGCAGAGGAGGAGGAGGGAAATTTAGCTTTTTACTTAACAGTCACATATTATTAATATATTAAAATGGAGACGAAATCCTTCCTGCTTTAGGGATTTCCCTCTTCCTTTTGTATTTTCTATTTCTTTTATTATAAATTAGGGCAATAAAGGTATTGTTTCTGCATAAACGAGCCTGGACTTCTGAAGTAGATAAGAAATCTCTTTACGTTTTTTATGCATTTCCTAATGAACCAAACTATAGCGAAGAATTATCCTGGAAACTTATCAAATTATGCTGGTCAGTGAATCAAAAATAAAAGCCTGAGTTGGTTACTGTGAATACACTTGTTTTCAGCTGGGCAGAAGATCACGATCTTACAAAAGAGCTGTCTGGATAGACTGCGGTATTCATGCCAGAGAATGGATCGGTCCTGCCTTTTGTCAGTGGTTTGTAAAAGAAGTAAGTTAAACCTTTTACACAGTCTCCATTTCAGCCAGTCAGTGTTTTTATTCTGCTCCAGGAACAAAGCAAGATTTTAAAGCCAGCGATACCTGACTGAATGATGATAGAGCCTTGATTTTGTGGGCTGCTTTCATATTTACGAACACCTCTTACCACCCTGGCTCAGATTCTCCTAACCTCTGCCCTTGGAAGTTGGAATTGAAAGCCCTCATCACAGAGGAAAAACCTGAGGTTCAGAGGCTTTATGAATTTGCGACAAATTAGGAACCAACCATAGCAGCGGAAATACGGCAAACGACTAAAAATCCAATTCACGGTGTTCCAGAGCAATTTCTTTTATGATATTCGGTTCTGTGTCACCTGCCTTTCCCTCTCAAAGTGATCTCACTTATGC
Organism: Avahi laniger; assembly: GCA_963575035.1. NCBI lineage: Eukaryota > Metazoa > Chordata > Mammalia > Primates > Indriidae > Avahi > Avahi laniger. The sequence goes on along the minus strand of CAUYSK010068668.1, from coordinate 15,868 downwards.
TATAACAGTAAAGAGGTGAACAGTGATTGCATTGCACCCTCCTGCTCTAGGTCTGTAATTTAGATGCGAAAAGACCTTCAGCATCTGTGGATTTAACAGCCTCGGTTTCAGTTATTTTTCAGTAACCCTAATAGTTGATGACTCAGTGATTTCTCATTTTCTGAATGCTTCATTTGAATCATGAGTCCTCTGAGCTAGTGTATTGAGTGGGTCCCTATCCCAAGAGTGGGCTAAACTTTTGGGCTAACACTTTAATATGTTCTAATATTTTTCGATTCATTGTCAAGTATATTAGATACTTTCACTTTCACGAGTTTTTTTTTTTAATCTTTTAGTTAAAAAAAAACCACTCTTAAAAAGAAACCAACCACTAGTAATGAAAGTGAAAAATTCTAAGGAAACGATGGGTCTTAGCCAGAAAATAACCCTACAAATTTCTTTCGTCCTGCACTTATAGAAAACTACTAAGAAAACAAAGGATATTTAAATTTATCCGTTATTTAATATATTTCACTGTTTGGGGAGAAATTATATGCCCTAGTAGAATTTGTGGACTTTGGGGGCTCTCCTAGGCCTTAGAAAATATACCTTACAAATGCCAAAAATGTACTAAATTTACAAAATCTGTCTCTCAGTCACTACCAAACCCACAAAAGAATCTTTATTTTATAATTATTGTGTAATAAAATTTTCTAACCATTCCACTCAGTTTATTGAGTAATTCACATTCTCTTAAAACACCATTTCATCCTGCTAGGACAAATGCAAGAGCTAACAAGAAATTAATTCTGTTACCTTGTATCAAATGTTCAATGTATACATGGCAAGATATTATCTGCTGTTTTAATATTTGGGGGAAAAAAAAGAAAAAAAAGAAAACGGTTAAATGTGGAACATCTATTGTTTATGGCCCCGTGTATTGCTGAAGGAGATAAGAATGTGTCTCCCAACCATTCCAGTCAAAGTTTTACCTCACCACCCTCCCCAATATGTGCAGCCTCTACTGTATTTACAACATCTAAACCTACCTTGTTTATGTGGTTACTGTTAGGATGTGAATTCGTAAGCAGGTAGAGAAAGATTTCTCAACACAAAGATTAGGAGACAAGGAAGTAAAAGTTTTATTTTGCTTTTTCAGAGAAAGAGAGGGAGGGAGAGGGTAAGGAAAGAGAGAGAGAGAAAGGAGAGAAAGGAAAGAGAAAAAGAGAAAAGAGGAGGAGGGAGAGGCCACGGCAGACGAAGGAAGAAAGGAAGTCTGGGCAGCTGAGGAAAAGCAGCTTGGAGTTTTTGAAAGGTAAAAATGGCTGTTTTTTTTTTTTCTTTGCTGCAGATTGGTAATAGGAGTGGCTAGCAGCCGTCTTTCCTTCCTTTTTTTCTTTTCTCTGTGAGGCTGGCTTATCAGCGTCCTTGAAATGTGGTCCTGGCAGGAACTGAGGCAGAGAGTTTGCACCACTGTTGAAGAGCTTAGGGCTCTTCAATGCTGCAGAAACAAACTCTGAAATAAAACAATTTTAATCTTAAAGACAATGAATTGAGTCCCAAGTGGCTGATCAAACAAAAGGACAATTGTGTTATGAGTTTTTTCTTCAAAGTGGCAATTATGTGCTGTGAGTTTATTCTTCTTGCTTCTCTGTTTGATAGAAAACAGAAAAAAGAGAAACTTTCTCTGTTAGCTAGTTTATTAACAAGGCCATCCTTTCAGTTACCATCAGTCTTACTCCTGCACCAACTCCAAGGGAAGACTCTGTCCATCTTGTTCACTTCCAAACCCCCAACCTATAGAACAACACTTGTCTCTTAATAGATGTTCAAATATTTGTTAATGAATGTGAATGAGGAGAATTCAGTGGTAATGATTTAGAAAGACTTGTCAAATCATCTGACAGGGTATGGATGGTACCACCTGGATTTTTGCAGTGCACAACCTGTACAGCCATATACAGCAGCCCTGTAATCTATACTAAACTAAACTAAAATTTCAAGCAAGAGAAGGACACAGTGTAACCACAGGAAAAGGAAGAGGCATATACAGTGACCATCAACTAAGGGCAGTTGATTTTGGAGCTAGAACAAGAAGCATCAATTAAAATTAGGCTCCATTTCCAGTAAGATGAGTAATGAAAGACTTCCCTCCCCACCCCAGGCTCTCTTCCCTCCGTCCTGCACCAGGCTGTCTTCACGTGTGCAGTAAGTCAGGCTATTCCTGTGCCTCTACTACCCTCTCCACACCTTCTTCCCTCCCACCGGTCATGACTGGCACTCGCCTCTCCCCTTTACCACTTGCATTTCCCATATGAGTGAAGCAGCAACCAGAAACGGCAAAAAGGAGGCCCACAGATCACTCACCCCAATGTCTTTGTGGGAGCATTTGGGCTGCCACCATATGTGGCAGCAGTGGCAGGAGAAGGTCAATATTTACATATTACATGATTGTAAGAAACAATGTTTCCATCTTTCTTCAATGCCCACATTTCCATTAGCGATGGTAATGGGCACAGGGAGAATGGTGTTGTCAGGGATTTAAATAACCTTACATCTGCCAAGCACTGGGACATCACCTCTTTTACACTGACTTGGTCCCTTTGTTAAATTCTCAGCCTTCCAGGGGTGGCTAATCCAAGAGGGGCTCCAGGCAGTGCCCTTTCCACAGGGTCACCTCCCCTCTCACCACAGAAGTCCCAGGAATGGCTCCTGGGCTCTGAACTCATCTAATTTCTACATCCCCTCTTGGAACATCATGGAACCTCTGCCTCACAAGAGCCCAAGAGACTCCAGAATGCCATGTCCAGCCCTTTCTCTGCTGATGTATGCCATCTGTCTTCTGCTGGCACATGAGAATCACGTGAGGTGATATCCTCTCAGAGAGACACATGGTGAACAGGATTAAGGTCCTTTTCCACGCCCCCACATTTCCCCCCCCAATTGTCAGTAGTTTCCATCATCTCTTGACTTCCTTGGAGTTTCAGCCACAGGTGGCATCAGAAGCAGAAAGTCTGGCTTCCTGCTGTTGCTTTATCTTTTTCTTGGGTGCTTTTACCCAAAACTCAACAGCTTAAAACAACAAACATGTATTATCTCAGTTTCTGTGGGTCAGCAATCCAGGTGCGGCTTAGCTGGGTACCTCTGGCTCTGAGTCTCTCACAAGGCTACAGTTGAGGTGTCAGCTGGAGCCCCAGGGATGACGGCATGTGGCTTGAGTGGGAGAGGATGTTCCCAAGCTCATTCATGTGGCTGTTGGTGGGCTAGGTCCTCGCTGGCCGTGGGCCAGAGACATCACTTCGTTGCCACATAGGTCTCTCCCTAGGGCAACTCAAAACATGGCACCTGGCTTCCCTCAGAGCAGGTGAGGGAGAGAACAAGAGAGAACAGGCCCAGATGGAAACCACAGTTTTTCTGTAAACTGAGTTGAGAAGTGACTTTCCATCACTTTTGCCATATTCTCTCCATTGGAAGTGAATCACTAGGTCTAGCCCATACTCAGGGGGAAGAGATTACACAGGGCACAAATACCAAGAGGCAGGAGTCACTGGAGACCACCTTAGAGGCTGCCTGTCACACCTCGGTAGGACTTTCCCTGTAGCCACCACTGTAATATTTGCATCCTTACTCAAATAGGAACTGGAAGAAAATGTATCAGCCCTTCCAGGATCCTAACAGAGAAGCAGACTGCACAGGAGTTGCATGCACAAAGAAGTCAGACAGCCCTGGACCGCAATGTCAGTGCTGCTACTTACTAGTTGTGGGATCTTCGTGACAAGTCACTTAACCTTTCTGAGCCTCAGCAAAATGAGGGTAATAATAATATGTGACACATCAGGTTACTGGGAGGAGTAAATGATATAATGCACAGAAAAGATTTAACAGAGTGTTTGACATATAATAAGCACTTAATAAAATCAACTCATTACTATTAGTATCAGCAATTTGGTATTTTTAAATAAGCAACATAAAGACAACAATTAGAAAATCAGCAAGGATGTAACAGAACTCATCAACACTATCAACCAATAAGATCTAAGAGACTCCACCCAACAACAGCAGAATACACATTCTTCTCAAGTGTCTGTGGAACATATACTAAAATAAACCATATCCTGGGCCAGAAACCAGATCTGAACAAATGTAAAAAAAGATAAAATATGTTCTCGAACCACAATGAAATCAGACTAGAAATTGACAGCAGAAAGATAACAGAAAAATCTTCAGACACTTGAAAATTAAACACACTTCTAAATGATCCATGGGTCAAAGATTAAATCTCAAGGGAAATCAAAAAATACATTCAAACCAAATGAAAATGAAAATACAACATATAGCCTGGGCGTGGTGGCTCACGCCTGTAATCCTAGCACTTTGTAAGGCCGAGGCAGGAGGATTGCTTGAGCTCAGGAGTTTGAGATCAGCCTGAGCAAGGCAAGACCTTGTCTGAAAAAAAAAAAGAAAGAAAAGAAAATATAACATATCAAAATTTGTGGGGTATGGCTAAAGCAATGCTGACAGGAAAACTTATAGCACTAAATGCATGCATTAGAAGAGATGAAAGGTCTCGAAACAATAATGTAAGTTCTTCCCTCGAGAAAGAAAGAGAATTAGAAAATAAACTCTAAGCAAGCAGAAGGAGCAAATAATATAAATAAGAATAGAAATCAATGAACTTAAAAATGGAAAATCTTAGCAGAAAATCAATTAAACAAAGAGCTGGTTCTTTTAAAAGATAAATAAAATTGACAAAGATCTTGAAGGAGAGACAAAGAAAAAAAGAGGATGCAAATTACCAATATCAGGAATGAAACAGAATATTATTATAAAACCTGCGATAGCAAAAGAATAATAAGGGAATACTATGAATAACACATAAATTTTACAACTTAGACAAAAATGAACCAATTAATTGAATACACAAACTGCTACAACTCATGTATTATGAAATAGATAATTTGAATATCCCTGTAACTATTAAGAATATTGAATTTATTTTTAAATTCCCCCAAAGAAATCTTAAGGCCTCAAAGGTTTCACTGGAGAATTCTACCAAATGCTTAAAGAAGAATGAACACCAATTCAATCTCTTTCAGAAAATAGAAGATGAGGGAACACTTCCAATTCATTTTATGAAACTTGACACCAAACCAGACAGAGACATGAAAAGGAAACTCAGACCAATATCCTTCTTAAAAATGATGTAGAAATCCTTAGCAAAATACAACAAATAGAATTTAGCAATCTATAGAAAGAATTATACACCAGGACCAATAAACCAAATGAGATTTATTTCAGGGATGCCAACCCAGTTCAATACTCAAAAGTTAATTGGTGCAATCCACTGTATTAAAAGCCAAAGAAGAAAAATTATATGATCTTATCAATTGATGCAGATGAAGCATTTGACAAAATTCAACACACATTCATAATCAAAACTCATAAAATGGAAATAAATGAGAACTTCTTCAACTTTTTTATGAATATCTACAAAAACCTACAGCAAACATTATAATTAACAGTAGACAATGAATGCTTTCTCCCTAAGATCAGGAACAAGACAAGAGTGTCCACTGTCACCACTCTTAATTGACATAGTGCTGTAAGTCTTAGCCAGTACAGTCAGACAAGAAAAGGAAATAAAAGGCGTACAGATTGAAAAGGAATAAATAAGATTGTCCCTGTTTTCAGATGACAGGATTGTCTATATAGAAGATCCCAAACAATCTGCAGAAAAATTCTATAGAACTAGTGAGTTCAGTGAGGTCACAGGATACAAGATAAACACACAAAATCAATTGTATTTCTATTCCATGGATGCTGAAATTTTAAAAATACAATATCATATACAATCACTCAAAAAAGTAAAACACTTAGCTGTAAATCTAACAAAACAAATAGAGGACTTATATGCTGAAAACTACAAAATGCTGGTGAAAAAAGAAAATCTAAATAAGTAGAGAGGCTTAGCATATTCATGGACTGGAAGACTCACTAGAGTAAAGATGGTAATTCTCCCAAATTGATATATAGATTTAACACAATTTCTATCAAAACTCCAATAAGTTTTTTTGTAGATATAGACAAGATTATTCTAAAAGTTATACAGAAATTCAAAGAAACTAGGAGAGCTAAAACTATTTTGAAATAGAAGAATGAAGAGGGAGGGAGGATTCATACTACCCAGTGTCAACACATACCATATGCCTATAATAACTAAGAGTTTGTGGTATTGGTGAAGGAATAGACACAGATAAATGGAACAGATAGAGAACCTAGAAATAGATCCATGCAAATATTTCCAACTGATTTTTGACAAAAATGCAAAAGCAATTCAACGAAGGAAAGACAGCCCTTTGAACAAATGGTGCTGGAGCCGTTGGACATCCATAGGCAAAAAAAATGAGCCTCACCCTAAGTCTAGATCTAGACCTTATATAAAAATTATCTGAAAATGGATCATGAATTTGAATGTAAAATTGTAAAATTATAAAACTTTTAGAGGAAAAAAAAGCATAAGAGAAAATCTTCAGGATCTAAAGTTAGGGCAAAGAGTTCTTAGATTTGATACCAAAAGTATGCTCCATATAAAGAAAAATTGATGAATTGTACCTTATCAAACTTAATCAAAATTTAAAACCATTGCTTGTGAAAAACTTTGTTAACAAGATGAAAAAGATAAGCTATAGACCAGGAGAAAACATATGTGAACCACATATCTAATAAAAGGACCCATATTTGGAATATGTAAACTCAAAACTTGATGTAAAAAAGCAAGCAATCCTGTTAGAAAATGAGCAAAAGACAGGAAGAGACATTTCACCAGAGTGTATTTATACAAATGGCAAAGAGGCACAGGCAAAAAGATGTCATTAGGAAAATTCAAATTAAAGCCACAATGAGCTGTCACTATGCACCTATCAGAATGGCTAAAATTAGTTATATATATAAATAAATCTATGTCTATAGATCTATAGGTAGATCTATACTTCTGTGGGTATATATCACCAAATGCCAGGGAAGATGCAGGAAACCAGATCACTTGTACATTGCAGGTGGGAATGTAAAACGGTAAAGCTATTCTTGAAAAATAGTTGGCAGTCTCTTTTAGCATACGACTACCATGGGACCCAGTAATTGTACTCCTGGCATTTATCCCAGAAAAATTAAAACTTATGTTCACTCAAAAACCTGTGCACAAATGTTTATAGCAGCTTTATTTATAATAGCCAAAAACTGGAAACAACCCAGATACCCATCAACAGGCAAATGGTTAAATAAACTGTAGTACATCCATACCATAGAAAACTGCTCAACAGTAAAAAGAAACCAACTATTGATTCACACAACAACCTGGGTAAGTCTCTAGAGAATTATGCTGAGTGAAAAAAGCCAATCCCAAACAGATGCCTACTGTATTATTTCATTTATATGTTATTCTCCAAATGACAGAATTATGGGAATAGAGAACAGATTAGTGGTTGCTCAGGGGTAAGGAAGGGGTGGAGGTCGGAGGAGGTGGATGTGGCTATAGAAATGCAACACGAAGGATCCTCGTGGTGATGGAAATGTGTGTCTTGACTACATCCGCGCCAACACCCTGGTTGTGATGTTATGCTATAGTTTTGTAAGATGCTAACACTGGGGGAAAATGGGTAAAGAGTACATGGTATCTCTTTGTATTACTTCTTATAATTACATGTGGATCTACATTTATATCAAAATAGAAAATTCATTGTAAAAATAATAGCCAAGCTCCACACCCCTGGTTTCCATTCTCTTTGGAACCTAGAGAAACCGAGGCAATTTCATCCCTGCTCTCACTTCCCTGCTGTGTAATCCTCATCGCTGGCCCTGACTCTCTCTGCCATGGAAACCAGAAGTATCAGTACATGGGTCTGGCTTCACATGTTCATCTGTTCTTCAGCCAGCATGACCGTCCCATGCCATGCCCTGAGAGCCACTTCCACCTCTGCCCCCATTCCAGTTTAGCAGATTGATCCATGGATGTCTATTTTGGAAACACAAAGCTCAGAAAACAGTGGTACAGAAGGAAACTGCCAGGATAAAATGACTGGTAAGATGGGCTTGATTATTTTATTCTGAAAAATGCTTAAATGAATTCATTATCTCAACAAATATTTGATAGTTGCTAGTTGGCAGGCATTTTTAAAATGCAAATATTCCACAAAACTTGCGGGCTTTAGTCTTTTAAATTGATGATCATTGAAATATGTTGAAATATATAGAGCCATCACTTTTCTAATTTTGATACTTGCTACCTCTTTTTATTTCCTAATACTGACATATCATACATTTTTTATATCTTGTAAGCAGGTACACTTGGATTGCGAAATCTTTCTGCTGTTGAATGCTTCCTTATTCTAAGTTAGCAGCACCACAGCTGATGTTGTATCATATTTATGGTACCACAGGGTTTTGGTGGGAGAGTAGAAAGAGGATTGCTGACATGATGGACTCACTACTGAAATGTGTGCTACAGATGCTCCACCGTAAAACTAAAAAGGAGCTTTAAGAAATACTCCCTTTCGGCAATAAGATTTCCTTAAATTTGTCATGGACCCAGAGAGATGATACAACCATTAAATTCATAAAAGAAAGAAAACTAGAACACGTAAGGAGAGGTAAACAGAGATAAATATGCAGAACTTGAAGGTCTCCTTTCTGCAAAGGTAAAAAGATACTATTTACAGGAGAGTAAGAAAGAGACTTAAACCTGAGAATGGACAGAGCTCAGGGGACAAAGAAAATAGACAACAAGTAGACACTTGTGAAGAAGGACACTCACAAAACTTAAAAGTAATGGACTTAAAAATTAAAAGTAAAGGAAATTACCAAGTTAAAAATAGGGTTTAAAACAGTTTGGCTGTTCCTCAAAAAGTTTAACATGAAGGTGCCATATAACCCAAAAATTCCACTCTAATGTATATACTTATGTACGTACCCAAAAGAATTGAAAACATATATCTGCACAGAAACTTGCAAATGAATGTTCATGGCAGTGCTATAATAGCCAAAAAGTGTCTGTGAACTGATGAATAGATTTTTTTCAATGTGGTGTACCCATATCCATACAATAGAATATTAAAGAATATATAAAAGGAATAAAGTACCAATACAAGCCACAACATTGATGAACCTTGAAAACATTATGCTTAGTGAGATAAGGAAGACACAAAAGGTCACATGTGTATCATTCCATTTACATGAAATGCCCAGAATAGGCAAATCCAAAGAAATAGGAAGTAGATTAGTGGTTGCCAGGGGATTAGGAGAGAGGGAAATTGGGACTATTACCAGACTCTTTTTGGGGTGATGGAAATGTTCTAGAATTAGATAGTGATGATGGTTGTGCAACATTGCAAATATACTAAAAATCACTGAACTGTACACTGTAAAATGATGAGTTTTATGTTACATTAATTATATCTCAGTAAAAAAGTGAAGTACTGATACATGCTACAACATGAATGAACCTTAAAAACATGCTAAATGAAAGAAGTCAGTCACAAAAGATCGTGTACAACCTGATTCCAAATTATGCAATGTCCAAAATGGATGAATTTATACAAACAGAAAGTAGATTAGTGGTTGCCTGTGGCTAGAGAAGATGAGAGGGTTGAGGGATTTATAAAGGCATGAGGTCTCTTTTTTGCATGATGAAAACATCATAAAATTATAGTAGTAATGGTTGTACAACTCTGTAAATATACTAAAGACCACTGAATTGTACATTTTAAAAGAATAGATTATAAAGTGTGTGAATTATATCCTCAAAAAGCTGTTATTTTAAAAATTAGGGTTAAATAAGGCTTCGCTAGAAGACATCTGTATCAATCAGTTCAACAAATTCTTGTTTATTGCTACATTTTCAACACTCTGCTTGAGTTATGGGGGTTAGCAGAAGCAGAAGTCATGGTCCCTGCACTTAAGGAGTCTGTATTCTATTTGAGAAGAAATCTTTATGTGCAGGAAACCACATAAAATGAAGTGTTTTGGGGGCTAAGTTATACTGATGATAGTAGCTGAAGGAATTAAAAATCAGAAAAATCCAAGAAGACTTGAAAAAGACAAGCTTTATAGAAGCTTTGTAGAAGAAGTGAGTCTCAAGTTAGGGCTCGACTGAGAAGTTGGAATTCGATCAGGGAAATGAAAGTGTTCCAAGAAAGAGAAAGGACGAATGTGGGAGTAGACATGGTGTGTGCATGATTGTAGACTGGCGAGGCCACAGCCTGTGGTCTGAGCAGATTCTAATACAATGTGAAAGTGACTGAAGAATCGTAGTAAGCCTTAGAAGCCAAGTAGAGTTTGGTCCAATAAAGTATTAATAAAATGAGAAAACACTGATAAATAGTGAAAACTGCATGCATTGTCGGGAGTTTAAAGATGAAAGACAGTGATATATGGATGAAAGGAGAAGGAAAAGCCCAGAGTGAGGGCGACCAGTTAGAAGTTTTGGGGGCAGAAATATGCCCATGGGCAGGAAGAGTGGATGTAGGAAGAGAAGGTAAAGAAAGCATGTAAGAAGGTTCAAAAGAAAAAAAATCACTTATTCATTCTTCCAAATGCTCGTTAAGCATTTCTTTCTATGTGAGGGCAGCGTAGTAAGTCCTGTCATGGTACAAGTACTGTACTACAGGGCGCAAGACACCCACACTTTCCTCAGTGCATTTACTGTTCTCCTGGGTGGATGTGGCGCAAACACAGAGGAAGGCACCAGTGGAGAAAGTCTTTATGAATGGAGGATTGGCTTGATGTGCGAATGAATGAGGAGGATGGGTCAGAGATGACAAGATGCCCAAGACAGTGATGATGTTGTTGAAGTGTTGGTAGTACCATTACTTTGAAGGGAAGCACCCAATGCAACACTACACGGAGTAGGGGAAATGACTGATTTATTCAACAAGTAATTATGAAGTGCTTACCGTGCACCAGACCAGGCACTGTTAGGACACTATGAATATTGGAGGAGAGGAGAGGACACCCAAAAACTGTGCTGTCGTGCAACTTGAGTCTCACGAACTGAAAGAATGACATGCTCTCTGATGAAAGGTGAGAGATAGAGCAAGCAGCCAAATGAATGAATACCTGAGTCACAGGCCTAATTTGGGCCGCAGACAACCAGGAGTAAATTTCAGTGGTTTTGCCCACCATAACAACGTCATTTGTAAGTGCTTTTCTAATCTGAATGACATAATCTGATTAGAACAGACAAGAAAAGGGGCTGAAGTTGCAGCAGTTAGCCACTGAGATCCTGATACAAACCCGGGGGGGTAATATTTACACGTAGGGTAGCCAAGTAATTTTTGAGTAGAGCCCACTTTTACATCTTTTTGTTTTTTAAATTGTGGAAAGGCCACTTCAGTTCTTTGTTGCCAGCACAGATGAAATAGCATTTGCTTCATTTTTCAGAATCAACTCCAGTCGAATGAGGCATTTTGGGCTTCGTTCACTTTTGTGAGTTCGAAATTGTCAGTTTCCCAGATTGAGTATCTCAAGCCATGGCTGGTGTTTATTGGCCCAAGGTTATGCATAGCACTTAAATTTTTCCTCAAATAATTCTACAATGCTGGGACAAATTCAACCAGAGTTATTCATATAATATTTAGAAAGTAACTAAGGGAAATATTTATTTCCAAGAGAGAAAGACATTTCCAAGCATAAAACCAAAGAAGGGAGACATAAAGGAAACAATGGCTAGCCCAGACTACATAAATATATTTTAATGGAGTATTTATTTATGAAGGAAACTGTTCATGACATGCTGCTATATCAAAATCAAACACAGTCCGAGCATCATTTCATAATTTTAATTCTAGAAACTCTATATGTGAAATATATGTACATGAAAAATATACCAAATGCTAAAAGAAGATAGGATCATGGATGGTTTTTATTGTCTTCTTTATGCTTGTCTGAATTTTCCATATTCTCTATTTAAACAGGACCAAAAATGACTATATTTTAAAAATAAATTTAATCCAGAGAAAACTGAATACATTTCATTGTCAAACTAAACTCAGTTATGTTTGAGTCATATATTCCTACAGGTATTTTAGAATCAGTGGTTGAATTCTATGTAACTCAGAGACAGACCAAAGATAAAGCAAAGGTCTGTCAAAAAAAAAAAAAATGATTGGGACTGTAATGTTCTGAAATGGAAAGTTCTTCCAGACAGTGAAGATGTGTAATATACAGGTGGATCTAAATTGGTCCTGTTACAGCAGCCCAAAAAAGAAAAGAAAAAGAAACACTGAAGCATCCTTAGTTCCCCAGATGAGCCACAGTATTCCTCTGCAGTCTACATAACATGAAACCTCACCCTTCGGGGGCAGCTTGATTACCCTGGAAAACCATCTCCATTGCACGTTCCACCCATCTACACTTGGCACCGCAGTGATGGCTGATACCAAGTGCCAAAAACTGGCATGTGATTCAGATGTACTATGCAGATGATTCAAATACCCAAAAATAGGAATGGGAGACCATCAGGGAAGCGAGTTATTTTCCAGGCAGGGTAAGTAGTAATATTTGAAGGCTACAATGAGTTGTATGCATAGGACAGAGCTCTAAGGAAGACTTGGAGCAGTGGTTGCAGAAGTCCTGTAATTGAGAAGTCTTTCCACAATGGGAAGGTTCTTTCTCCCAGGATCCAAGAGCTTTCCAGGAAATATTCCTTTTGGATGATCATCTCTTTCCAGTCTCATTATGTCTCGCTGCTTATTAAAAGTAAAAATATAATATAACCCCTCCAATGCAAGGGTGAAACAATCAAAGTTTTGGTTAAGAAATGTATCACTTAAAATAAATCTTTTTAAAAAGAGAAAACGTAAATTGCATGTATAAAATATGCCAAAAGTCAGGGAGTAAAGAAGTAACTGAGAGGGTTAGCAAGCCCAGATCAAATATCTATTAATAATAAGTTCAGCTGAGTAAGCAAATACAGCTTCGTTCTTAACTACGTAATGGGAAACAGCTCATCATATGAAAATGATCCCTATTTTTTAAATCGTCTGCCTTTGTTCACTGACATTCCAAGTAATCACAATATTCTGATTTGCTTTCTCCTGACCCTTGGGTACCTTTAGCTCCCTGTAGTCTCCCATCCTCCCTCTCCCCAATTTCTCTTTAATCCTCTATATCTTCCAACCTATCTTTCTCCCCTTCTATCAAATTTATAAGGTCTTACACATAGCAGGATCTATGTTAATATTTGTTTTGTTTCAATTTAATTAAATTGAAATCCATTGCACTCCCCTATCTAATAATAGAGAATGTTCTGGCCATTGTCTGTATAGGCAGTGCTTGCTTTCCACAGTAGCACTCAACTACAGCAGGGACCACGCTCGTTGAAGCAGGCAGAGCGATCTTAGTTATCAATGAGAGAAATCATTTGTTCTGTGATCCTTACAGATTTTTATTAAAATATTAAAAACTCTCCTACTCTCAGTTATGAATATATAAATGATTTTAAAATGGTAGAAATAATATTTAGTATGCTGTCATATTAAATAAATCAAAATATTTAATTTCTTTGTAAAAAAAAAAAAACCTTATCAGATTCACATTGTGCTTGCCACCTTCTCTGTATAACTTACAACATGAAATCAGTATCTTTTATAAAAATTTGCCTTGACATACTCCTTTCCTAGTTGGATCAACTTTCAATATTTTTTCCTTTGTACTTTCAATGTCATGAAATATCTCTGAGAGTCCCTTTACTGTGAAGTGTTGCTGACGTCACTTCTTCTGGAACATCATCCTTTTCATCACAACCACTTTCCTCACCTGTGTGGGTAGATTTGTCTTCACTGGTTTCTCTGCCATGTATCTGAAGCTGAATGGTGGCGATGTTGACGTTTCCCAGTCAGCTATTTGTTCTAAACTCCATTTACATTTGGTTCAAATTTCACCTCAGTGTTACCACTTTTCATTTCTTTGCTGCACTTTCCTCTTAATTGGACAATTTCCTCTTTCCATCATCCATTTTTGTAAAATATCTTGTAGATTTGTCACTGGGAAACAAGGACACAACACAGCTACACGCTTTGCTGTCTGTGTGTAAACTGATTGAGAGACGCAGGCACCAGTCACCACTGACAGATTTTCAAAGAAATGGTGTAATTGGTCCCAGATCTTGATGCGCATCTGTTATTTGCATAGTGATTTTAGACTCAAGATCTAGCGATGGAAACTAAAATTTTCACTGTGGGAGGACTGGCGTTATTTAACTAACCGTGATAGCTGAAATTTGTGTATTTGAGAGCCATGGAAAGCGAGGACACCTGTACTTTCTTTTTTGGTAGATAAAAGATCCTCCATAGTAGATCTTAATAATGCCAAAGTTGGTCCTGGTTTCTTCTCTCGAGTAAATACAAGTAATCATTGTTATTAGCCTATTTCACTGTAAAAGTTCTAGAAATGTGAAATGATATAAATGTGAAAAAAAGTAGATATCCATCTAATAATATATTCTTCTTGGTCACACAAAACATTTCGAATATTTGTCTATATCTCTTACTATAAAATGTAGATTAATAGCATTGTTCAGTCTTCACCCGCCCTGTTAGTCACTATGGGTGGTTCCAAGTATAAATTAAACATAAAAGTAACTAGAATTTATAAGATTAACGTATGATTTTCAGTTCTTCATCCTTCATTCATGGAGCCTTCTGTTCATGTTGCTTCCAAACTAGTATTTAGTTGACCATTTGTATTAAAGGAGCTCTTATAGTGTGACATCAACTATCTTTATAGATTAGGCCTTTTTTTTTTTTCTAATTTCCCTGAAACTCTCCCCTGCTTTACTTTGTTCTTCTGGTATTGAATTCTAAATACCTCTTTTGTGTACAGATGCACCCACTTTGGTACAACAATGTTTTCCCATCCTAAATAATTTTACTCCAGTCCAGTCATCTGGATGATGACTGTGCCCCTTCCTTTTGCCTTAGCTGTAACATGCTTAGGTCTCCCAGTGTGCCCTTCATTGGATGTGTGGTTATTATTTGTAGGTCCTCTACAGTGCTTCTAGAAGAAAAATAAAAATAGAAGAACATTTAAATGACACCTTTTAGAAGCCATTAACAACAATCCTCAAAAACATGACCCCCACATTCCAGGTTGTCATGAGCTCTAAGAAACCCACATCCAACCAAATAAATGCAAAAACAGAGAAAGGGAGGGAACTCTTCTACCTAACTTTGTCATACCACACAAAGACTTTAGTAATGGCAAAACTTGTCTTCAATTTTCACCAAAGTTTATTTGCTGAATTTGATATATGACATATATATATGTATGAGAAAACCAAAATAGTCCTGGTAGGTGCTGAATACCAAATAGATTCATTCTTTTTCTTTCTTAATCAACTTCAGAAATGCCCTAACAGAGTACCAAACATATCTTTTGCCTGGTAAGAGGTAATACTCAAAACTTTCTTTAATGTCTTTTCATGGAAGATCAAAATCAGTTTTGGTGAAGCATTTTTTTTTTATTATTATTATTCCAAGGTATTGTGAGGGTACAAACATTCTAGTTACACTTTATGTCTTTGCCTCACCCATATGCAGGTTAAAGGCGTGCCCTTCCCTCCCTTTAGTGCTCCCCATGTCCTTTAGTTGTAGATTTTCCCCTCATCCCCCTAATCCCTGGAGAGTATTTCTGTCATGTGATCACCCTAGTGTTGATCAGTTAGTACCAATTTGATGGTGAGTACAAATGGATCCCTTTCTTCTGCTCTTGAGGTGCCTCACTTTGGATGATGGGCCTAAGTTTAGTCCAGGAAAGTATAAGAGGTACGTTGACTAACTCCTGGGTCAAGGAGGAAATTCAGAGGGAAATCAAGAACTTCTTCGAACTAAATGATAAC
>CAUYSK010068667.1:0-11676 GCA_963575035.1 Avahi laniger | reverse complement strand
TTTTTAGTAGAGACGGGGTCTCGCTCTTGCTCAGGCTGGTTTTGAACTCCTGAGCTCAAACAATCCGCCCACCTCGGCCTCCCAGAGTGCTAGGATTACAGGCGTGAGCCACCGTGCCCGGCCTAAACCATGTAAATTTATCACCTGTTCAACAAATAAATATGATGTGGGGAAATCAGCATCCCTAGCAGGAGCCTTCTGACCTTGGAAATATGTCTGGGTCACAAGGGTTTGCCTGGCCTGCTCTTCAGAAGGTAAACCCTGGAGGTGGATGGGTGGCTTCTGACTAGGCTGTCACCTCTCTATAAGTGACTCATCTCAAATGGTAGTGCTGAAAAACAGACAAGGTCCTGCCAGGGTGAGGAGGGAACCTGACACACCCTATGACCTCTTGACACTACTAGAATAGTTTGCTCCACACCCATCCAACATGCCTCTAATGGCAATAGACTTCGAAGCCTTAGAAAGAGAATAGGTCCAGGCTGGAAACTGGGAGAAAGAATAAACTCAAAGGCTCAAAGGGAGTTACATAAGCAGGGAATGAGGAGAGGGCCATGAGACCTCACTGACTAGTGTCCTGATTTAGAAAATGGGATTATCTCAATCTGGCCAGGAGTGACTATAAGATTAATTGGTATTTACAGAATGAGGGCAATAAGGATCATGTAGGATGATGTCCCATGAATACACTGTTTTTGTGATTTTTTTTTAGACAGAAGGTCTTGCTCTGTCACCCAGACTGGAGTACAGGAGTGAGATCATAGCTCAATGCAACCTTGAACTCCTGGGCTCAAGTGATGCTCCCACCTTAGCCTCCCAAGTAGCTGGGACTACAGGTGTGTGCCACTATACCTGGCTATGAATACAACTGTTAAGGATTCACCTTACTTATTGTACTTGCCTGGTAACCATGAGCTTCTCATACTTGCCCCAGGAAGATACAACTGAGTGTGGTCTGACAAGGCTGGCAGAGAAATGACCTATTGAAGGAGGCAGCTTTCATATCAAAATGCAGAGTGCATGGCTGGATCAAAAGCTGGTCTTTTCACCTGGGCGTGGTGGCTCACGCCTGTACTCCTAGCACTCTGGGAGGCCAAGGCGGGAGGATCGCTTGAGGTCAGGAGTTCAAGACCAGCCTCTGCAAGAGTGAGACCCCGTCTCTACTTAAAAATAGAAAGAAATTAGTCGGGCATCTAAAAATAGAAGAAAAAAAAAATTAGCTGGGTGTGGTGGTGCACGCCTGTAGTCCCAGCTAGCTACTCGGGAGGCTGAGGCAGGAGGATTGCTTTTAGTCCAGCAGTTTGAGTTTGCTGTGAGCCAGACTGATGTCATGGCACTCTAGCCTGGGCAATAGAGCGAGACTCTGTCTCAAAAAAAAAAAAAAGCCAGTCTTTTCAATAGATCCCAGGAAGAAAATAGGTCAGTATATACATTTTCCCACTTCCTATTTGTTAGACAGTAGGCAGGCAGAAGACGACTACAGGGAGACTGGCTGATTACATGAAGCACTACATCATCAAGATGCAGAGAGAACTTATCAGGAGAGTCCGCAAATTTAATCACGGACAGGAAGATGGAAACTAGTCAGAGTTCCTGCAGAGGAAAGGAAGCTACAGAGCTACTAACAGGAGACAAAAATAAGCAGCTGACCGTGTTACAGGAGAAAATTCTCAGAGTGACCTCAGAAAAAAATGTGAACCACTGGATCTCTGTGGCATCCAATGTCTAGACTCTGGAAGGCTATTCTCCTTGCAGCTTCCACTCCTCCTCTCTACCAGACCTCTATTGTGGCAGAACATAGTGACTTCCCCATGGATCCCATTCCCCTAGTTTCACTGCCATCTGTTGTGCCACCAAACCTGCCATCAGACCAACTCACCTGTACTGGCTCCTCCAAGACTCCACTGCAAATAGGGCAGATAAGGTCTTCGTCAACATCCCCCTGGAAACGGGTTACATCATACCCCATGTCTCATCACTGAAACCGAAGTCCTGAAAGGTCAACAGAGGAAAAAGAGGCCAGTTCAGAAGAAGCCTGCATATATGTGACAAACAAGCTCATTGCCAAGATCCATTCATTTATCCAACAAATATTTTTTGAGAGCCAACTATGTGCTCGTCATTTGTTGGGGGAGAAAGCTGATTCAGGAAACTTAATTCTAATGGGGAGAGGGGGAAGACATTACATAAGCACGCATTTAAAACACAAAGTGATTTTACTTTGACAGAGTAGGCACAAGACCTTATGAGGACAAGAGACATGGATATCTAATGCAGGCTGAAAGGAGAGGGTGGTTTTGACAAGCTTTCCAGGACTAGGCGTCACCAGAAATTAGTCCTTCAGGATAAGCAGGAGTTAGCTAGGTGTCAGGGAATAGGGCATTAGGCTTTTAGGCACATGAAAAAGCACTCCAAAGGCCCAGAAGTAAGAGGGTATTTGATATATTCAGCAAGTTGCAAGTAGTTCAGAGAAAGGCCAACATGAGTAGTGTAAGGGAGGGACCGTCAAGATATTAATACAAGGCTGGAGAGGCAAGCGAGGGCCGGGCCATAGAAAGTCTTATGTAAGGAATCTGGTTTTTATTCTGAAGGCTATGGGAAGCCACTGAAATACTTAAAAAAAAAATGGTGTAATAATAGTTCCCTTTTAGAATCACTCTGTCAACAGGGGAAGATTGGAGATGGGAAGGACATCTAATCAGGAGAGAGATGGTGAACTTAGGTGGTAGCGATGGGACTAAAGAAGAAGAAAGGTTCAGGACAGCAAGGACTCAAAAGAGCAGCAATGCTGCTATGCCCCTTCTTTGGGCTCCCAAAGGTCAAACCCAAAGATGAGGCCAGTAAACAATGACTAACTACCCCCAAACCGCACACATCCAAGTGGCAGGCTAATTGGATTAAGGATGGGCATTTGATATGAGGGCAGTCAATCCCCAGACCAGGTATCAGCCCTTGGTGTCCTAGAAAAGATGAGCTGAATCAATCAGATAGTTCTCAGGAATTTAGAATCAGATTGTCCAATTTTAAAAGATGGTGGGATGGGGTACCGAGAGGCCTTGATAGGTCAAGTGCAAGCTAATTTACAGCACTGGACAAAGTTGAAACCAACTGGCCAGGTGTGGTGGCTTGAGCCTGTATTCCCAGCTACTTAGGAGACTAAGGCGGGGAGCATCATTTGAACCTAGGAGTTGTAGTCCAGCCTGGGCAACAGAGTGAGACCCCATCTCTAAAAAAAAGAAAAAAAAAACCCAAACTAAACCGGGTTCACATTCCCTGTTCTACTACTCACTAGCTGTGTAATCTGGGGCAGCCTATATAAGTTTCCTAAGCTGAAGTACAGTGGCTATTCCTGGGTATGATCCTGCTACTGATCACCACGGGAGTCTTGACCTGCTCCACTGGTCTCGTTCACCCCTCCTTAGGCAACCTGGTGGTCCCCTGCTCCTAGGAAATCACTATATTGATGCTGAACTTAGTGCAGATACCTAGTCAGCATAGCACACTACAGTCCAGAACGCCTGGGCTCAAATGATCCTCCTGTTTCAGCTTCTCCAGTAGCTGGGACTACAGGCACACATCATGGTGTCCAGCTGGTGTGTTTAAATGTTGCTTTAACTGGGAGCTTTCCAACAACCAGGGTATAGGATACCTACTATTTTGCCTACTTAGCATCCCATTTTCTGTAAACAGCACTACAATTTTCCTTTAGGAATCATACTCTGGTTCCTAGTGGACATGTGACCCAAGCCAGGACTGAAAGAGCAATGCCTGGGACTTCTACTGGAGCTCTCTGGGGAGCTCCTTCCACTGGGGTTGCATAGTTGGTAGAATTCACAACCCACAGTAGCTGGCAACTATCTCTGCCATTAGCAAAGAGAGCCTGCTTCTAGAATGAAACTGATATTATATAAGAAAGCAGAGCTGACAGAGTGAATTCAGATGAAATAATTTGAGGTCCTGGATTCAGCCATGCCTGAAGCCATAATCGCCTTTTGAACATCTCAGTCACAGGAGCCAGTAAATTCCCTATTATGTTTAAGCTAGTTTGAGCTGAGTTTCTGTCTCTTTGAACTGACATAAATATTGATTAATGCACAGGAATAATGGATACAAGAAATCACAAGGCTCCTTTTGGAACCACTTGTCCTTCTTTACCCATTTTACATAGAAGCAATAATATCCCCTTCCCCCTGTGATACTGATACAATTACACTGGCCTCCTTTACCACCATTTCTCTATACACTTGTCCTCCATCTCTAGGGCCCAAAGTTTAGGGCCTTAGTCTTACTAACAATCCCTCTGAAACTGTCACTGTAAAGCACCTTGGCCTAGCTTTCTCCTATAAAATGGGGCAAGGAGGGGGAATCTACCCACCATATATTTACCTACCCTCAGACCTTCTATTCCTAGGCCAACATAATAGAAGAAAACAGAAGCAAAGGATATAATTGCCTTGAATAACCTAAAAACGGTGATGGATTAGGATGAGCATATACATGACAAGTGATGATATCAAAAACGTAATGAAGAAATTATAAAACCCAGAACTAAAACCCCTTGTGATTCTCCTTGTTGCAACTTACTGAAATGAAAAATGAGCATGGTGGTAAGAGAAACAAGATCAGCCCACTGTGTCTCTATTCTTATATGAGACAGTGTCTCCATTCTTATATTGTTATTATTGAGAGCTATGGTAGATATCCTTGGCATTGTTCACCCAGCAACCGCATCCTAGAAATTATATCCCCTTTCCCTCTCTATCCACATGGCTCCAGTGGGAGTTGCCTCACCAGTACTATGAGACCATACCCTAAGCTACAACTGATTTAGGCCAAGGGTGAGCATGTGACCCAAGTGGGGCCAGTGAATCCTATCCCTAAAAATTTGAGCTTGGCACCAAGAAAGTTGAGTTGGTCTTCCTCTGGCTGCCACGTACACTGAGGAACATGGAAATCAGGTCTATGAAGGGAAAGAAAAGATGGAAATAATCATAGCGAGTAAAGCACAGATGAGAGCCAGAAAGAGTCCTGAGGTTTTAGAGTCCCTGGTTTGCTACCAAGACCAAGCTGCCTTCCTGTCTTAGCATTACCTCAGAAGTCTAGAAGGGAAGGATGAATTAAGAACAGTGTTTTTTCTCTTTAATCCTAAAACTTGAATTTAAAAAGTTCGGATAAAAATCTTACTATAAAACAATCTATATATATTCATTTAATAAACATTGACTGAGTGCCATCTATATATCAAGAATCCTAATAAATCTTAGTTCCTATGAGATGAGTGATGGGGAGGTAAACACGAGTAAGAAGAACACAGAAGAGATGGTTCTAAATCAGACTAGGGACTGCTTAGAAAGACTTCCCAGAATTCATTATCGGGAAACATTTACAACAGGTTCCTCAACTTCATTACTATATGCACCTTGGGCTAGAAAATTCTTTGTTATGGGAGACTGTCTTGTGCACTGTAGAATGTTTAGCAGCATCTCTGGCCTCTAGCCACTAGATGGCAGTAGCAGTCCCCCAGTTGTGACAATTAAACATGTCTCCAGACACTGGGAAACATCTTCTGGGGGACAAAATTGCTCCCAGTTGAGAATCACTGGTTTAGAAAAATAAGGAGATGGAGCAAGGCATGGGCCTTCTGAAGGAGATAAAATAGCATGAATCAAAGCAAGACATCAGAAAGGGTTTGTGTAGAGGTGTGCTGCAGAAGACGGCAGGAGCCAAGCACAAAAGCCCAAATACATAAGCTACAGTTAAAATTAACCTGAAAGCTGTGGAGAGCACCTGAGGGATTTCTTTTGTTGACATAAATTTCTATGTTTTAACTTTCTATTTTGACCATTTCAGACTTACAAAACAGTTGTAAGAATAGTACAAAGAATTTCCATATACCTTTCAGATTCCCCAAATGTTAACATTTTACCACATTTATTTTATAATTATCTCTCTATATACACACATATAGATGAATAAAGAAACTTTTTGAGAGTAAATTATAGACTTAATAGCTTTATCTCTAAATACTTCACGGTGTATTTCCTAAAAAGAAGAACATTTGCTTACATAATGATAGTAAACTTATCACAATCAGGAAATTTACACTGATGTAATACTATTATCTATTAACCTTATTCCAATTTTTCCATTTGACCCAATAATCTCCTTTGGCAAAAGAACATCCAATATTATGTACTGCAATGAGTTGTCAAGATTCTATAAACTCCTTTAATCTGAAAAAGTCTTTTTGTCTTTTATGACCTTGACATTTTTTTTAAATTTTATTTATTTTTCTTTTTCCTTTTTTTCTTTTAAGGTCTGAAAGGATAGACCTTGACATATTTTAAGAACACAGGCCAGTTAAATGAGAATGCCCCTCAGTTTGGGTTTGTTTGGTATTTCCTCATGATTAAATGGAGGTTTTTCATTTTGGGCAAAAACACCAGGAAGTGATATTATGATTAGATCAGTAGCACATGATGTTGATTTGTACCCTCACTGATGATATTAACTTTGATCCTTTGGTTAAGTGCTGTCTACGAGGTTTCTCTACTGTAGAGTCACTTTTTTTCCCTTTACAATTACTAAGAATCTTATGGGGAGATACTTTGAGTGTACATACAACTGAAGGATTTTAAGCAAGAAATTGACAGTTTTGTCATTTAAACAGATGATTCTGGCGGTTGTGTAGAAAAAGTAGAAGTTAGGGAAGTTTAGAGAAAAGTGAGACCTTTTTAGGAGGATACTGTAAACGTTCACATAAAAAATTATGAAGGCTCAAACCAAGGCATTTAAGAGTCAGAATCTACTGACTCATTTAAGAGTCAGTTCATAAGTAAGAAAAGGATAACTCCTATGTTTATGCCTTGGATAACTGGTATAAATTCTATTTCGCCAAAGTAAGAATATCAAGGAAAGGATCAGAATTGGGAAGAAAGATAATGATCCTAATTCTGGACACACAGAGTGTGACATTCCAAGTAGAAATACTGAAGTTAGCTGAAGCCATGGGTTTTAAGAGGCCACATTGGGAAAGGCGGGCAAGTATAGAGAATGAAAACAGAAAATGAGGATGGGTCTCAATAAAGAACCCAGGAGAACACTGATTCTCTGCTATGTACTTTTTTGTCTTTTCTTTTCCACAAGTAATGTATCAATATAGTCTCATTTTAAAACATTCAAACAATGTAATCATGAACCTCTCTTCTCACTCTCCTCTTCCCATCCATTGCTTAGTGTACATTCATTTTTTTCTTTCCTTTTTTTTTTCCTTTTTCGAGACAAGGTCTCACTCTATTGCCTGGGCTAAGAGGACAATGGCATCATCATAGTTCATTGCACCCTCAAATTCCTGGGCTCAAGTGATCCTCCTACCTCAGCCTCCCAAGTAGCTAGGACTATAGGTGCTACCACACCCAGCTAATTATTAAAATATTTTGTAGAGACAGGGTTTCAGTATTGCCCAAGCTGGTCTTGAACTCCTGGCCCCAAGGAGTCCTCCCACCTTGGCCTCCCAAAGTGCTAGGATTATAGGCGTGAGCCACTGTGCCTGGCCACACATTCATTTTTTCAATTGCCCTTCTCTGCTGTTCACAGTTTCCCTATATGAGTGAATCTACATATTCTAGGGACAAAAATTTCCAACCCACCAATCTAAATCTTGATTACAATGTATTTTATCATTTCCCTCATGACTGGAAATTTGCTTCATTGCCAGTTTTCCCCCTGAAACAAATAAGGTTGCAGTTAATGCCCCTGTAGCATGATTTTTTGGGGCATGTGAATGAATCTCTCTCTTAGGATAGTTGCCTAGAGGTGGAATTGCTCAACTGAATTATATGCCTGGTATTTCTTTTCCTAGATACTGCCATACTGCCCTCTGGAAAGGCTTTTTCAATTTACACCACCACCAGTAGTACATACTTTAACAATGACATTTAAAAGAAAAGAAGCTTGTACAAAAGATTTTAAAAGATTCGCTTGAAGACTCTCTAATCCTGGAAAAGAGGGTCACAAAGTCAAGGAAGTTGTGAGGGGCGGGAAAAGGAGAGTTTGTTTCATAAGTATAGAGTTTCAGTTTTGCAAGATGAAAAAGTTCTAGAGATCTATTTCACAACAATTTGAGTATACTTAATATTACTGAACTGTACAGTTAAAAATGGTTAAGATGGTAAATTCTTATTTTGTTTTTGTGTTTCTGAGATAGGCTCTTGCCCTTTTGCCTGGGCTAGAGTGCAGTGGCATCATCATAGCTCACTGTGACCTCAAACTCTGGGGCTCAAATGATCCTCCTGCCTTAGCCTCCCAAAGCACTAGGATTACAGGCATAAGCCACTGCACCCGCCAAAAATTTTTATGTTTTTTTTACCACAATAAAAAAAAAAGTCAAGCCTGAGCAACATAGCGAGACCCCATCTCTACAAAAAAATTTTTAATTAGCTGAGCATGGCTTACGTCTGTAGTCCCAGCTAGTCAGGAGGCTGAGGCAGAAGGATCAAATAAGCCCAGGAGTTTGAGGTTGCAGTGAGCTATGATCACACCACTGCACTCCAGCCTGGCCGACAGAATGAGACCCTGTCTCTTAAAAACAAACAAACAACAACAAAACATCAAGTGAGTAAGGAGGCTTAGAGGAGGCAAAGAAGTGTCAAAAGCTGCAAACAGACAAGTCCGATAAAGAAAGTAAAAAATTGCTGGGATGAGTGACTGTGGATACCACACTGGAGCTGTTCCATGGAATTGGGTGTCATTGCAGAAAGCAGTTTTAGTGTCGCACTGAAAGTGGAAGCCAGACCGCAATGGTTCGAAGTAAACAGAAGGTGAGATGGAGAGACAGGGACTGAAGAGACAACTGTGTCAAAAGCCTGATTCTTTTTTTTTTTTTTTGTATAATTCTCAAGAAGTTTATGGGCAGACCCATGGTGAGGATCCTGCATCTATAAGAAGGTGTTGGAACTCTTTCTTGGTGGTGAAGCATGGCTTGTGCTGGTGACATAAGATCCAGTGGGGCAGTGGGAAGAAAACATGGAACACTTGACAAATCTGCACGTCATCCTTGCACAGAGGCCATCCTAATCTTCCCTGTATCATTACAATTTCAGTATATGTGATGCTGAAGTGAGCAGTCAAAAGCCTGATTTCAAAGGAAGGGAAAGAGAGAGAACTAGCTAGAAGGGGTAAGGAGGTTGAGGAAGTGGGTTGTGTGGGGCTGTTTTTCCTTATGGTGAGAAAGGATTGAGTGTGTTTTTTGTAGGGAAAAAGAAAGTACTAGTGAAGAGGGAAAGATAAAGGCAGGAGAGTATCTTGTCACTGAGGTAGTGGTAGGAAGATCTGGAATTATTTTTAACAGGAAGAGGGATACCTCCTAAAGCAGGAAGGAAGAAAAAAATGGTACAGAGATCCAGAGATAAGTTTCAAAAATTACACCAATAAACTTTTAAAAATCAGATATCACTTATTCATTTAAACAAACAGTAAAGGTACAGTTAAGTGATTACAGTAATGTAAGCTTAAGAACAGGGTACCCAGAGACCCAAATGTGAACTAACATGGACACAATGACACTATTACCAACTCTCCTCTCTGCTTCAATTAATGCAACCTCAATTAATGCAACAGGTTAGTGCTGTTCTGAATAACAGCTATGGCCACTCTCACAGTCCAGGAAAATACACAGGGCTGGGAAGAAGGGAAAGGGTCAAGACAAAAGGTCAAAAAGAAGAATTACTTAAGATAGCTACATATGAGAGCAAAAATATCCCCAAATAACCATAATTCATCCATTGAACTGCTGACTTTACAATATCTACCTCAATTAAATAAATGAATTATAATTTGGTTTCTCTATAATAGCTGTAAAATTAATCAGAGAAAATAATAAAATCATTGCTGCCTTTAAAATGCAACAGGTATGGAAAATTTCCAAGATACACAAGGAAAAAAACTAAGATACAAAATAGTATGTAAAATACACTACCATAAGTGCAAAAAAGAATATGTACACGTATATACTTACATGTACACAGAATGCTCCAGAAGGACACACAGGAAATTGTCAACAGTGCTTACTGCTGAAGAGGGGGTACCAAGGAACAGTGATAGAAGGGACATTTTAATTTTCCTAATTATCCTTTTGAAGCTTTGAAAAGGTTTTCTATGTGTGTATGTATAGTCAACATTCAAATAAATAAACAAATCTGTAATTATACTAAATTGCTTGGGAGGCTAAGACAGGAGGATCACTTGAGGCCAGGAGTTTGAGACCAGCCCAGGAAACATAGTGAGACCTCATCTCCACAAAAAAATTTTTAAAAATTAGCCAGGCATGGTAGCACATGCCTGTAGTCCTAGCTACTCAGGAGGCTGAGCAGGGAGGATTGCTTCAGCCTGGTAGTTCGAGGTTACAGTAAGCTCCGATTGGGCCCCTACACTCCAGCCTGGGAGACAGAACAATACCCTCTCTCTAATAAAATAAATATTAAAAAATACATGAATTATGAAAGAAATGTATTAAGGTTAAAACAGAAAATATGTCCAAAATACTAACTTAATGTGTCACATACTATACATATCATGTAAGTCATATGACACACACACACGTAACATGTCATACTATACCAAGGTCTGGGAAAAAAATGTACTCTTGTCAGAAGCTGATCAAATTAAATCACAATAAAAACCCAGGAAATGTCCTTAAAAAGCATATATCCTTTTACCTAGCAATCCTACTGCCAAGAACTCATCCTAAGGATATAATTAAACAAGGGTACAAAAAAGAATGTACTAAGTTGTCTAAGCATTGTTTTTTTTTTTTTTTGAGACAGAGTCTCACTCTGTTGCCCTGGCTAGAGTGAGTGCTGTGGCGTCAGCCTAGCTCACGGCAACCTCAAACTCCTGGGCTCAAGCGATCCTCCTGCCTCAGCCTCCCGAGTAGCTGGGACTACAGGCATGCGCCACCATGTCTGGCTAATTTTTTCTATATATTTTTAGTTGTCCAGATAATTTCTTTCTATTTTTTTTTTAGTAGAGACGGGGTCTCGCTCTTGTTCAGGCTGGTCTCGAACTCCTGACTTTCAGCGATCCACCCGCCTCGGCCTCCCAGAGTGCTAGGATTATAGGCGTGAGCCACTGCGCCCGGCCTATATATGCTTTTTTTTTTTTTTAAAGTATATTTATACTTGGCCAGGCGTGTAGAGACCCCGTCTCTACTAAAAAATATAGAAAGAAATTAGCTGGATAACTAAAAATATATATAGAAAAAATTAGCCAGGCATGGTGGCACACGCCTGTAGTCCCAGCTACTCGGGAGGCTGAGGCAGAAGGATCGCTTGAGCCCAGGAGCATGAGGTTGCTGTGAGCTAGGCTGACATGACGGCACTCTAGCCCAGGGAACTGAGTGATAATATTTCTCAAAAAAAAAAAAAAGAAGAAGAAGAAGGGAAACAGAAAAAACTAGGAACTAATATTTCAATAATCCAGCAAAATATGTTATATTTTAGTGACATATCCAGATAATAATTATGAATCCTGGTAATGTTCTCATTTACTTCATGGACTAAAAGTATCCCTAGAATAGAATCAGAAATGTATTTTTAACATGGCCAGCCAACTGTTAGCTGAGATATGTCTTGGGGAATATGTTGGTTCCTAATGGACTAGGCTGGTTCCTGGGACAGT
>CAUYSK010068663.1:0-13098 GCA_963575035.1 Avahi laniger | reverse complement strand
CTTGAGCAATTGTCTAAAAAGAATAAAAATGTGTTTTCCTCAAGACGCCCAAGGTAGTCACATATCAGGAAATAGCTGCCGGACATAGAAAAAGTATATATAAATAAAACGACTGGTGGAATCCCCACTGCAGTCTTGTACGTCTTGTGTGTGTGTCTGTGTGTTTCTTTCTGTGTCCATCCCCCGTTCTGCAATCTGGGCCGTGACACCCAGTGCTGGCGTCACCGCCTAAGCTCCACCGCCTAAGCTCCACCTCAGATCATCAGGCATTAGATTCTCATAAGGAGTGTGCAACCTAGATCCCTCGCATGTGTAGTTTACAGTAGCGTTCATGCTCCTGTGAGAATCTAATGCCACCACTGATCTGACAGGAGGCAGAGCTCAAGTGTTGATGAAAGCAATGGGAAGCAGTTGTAAATACAGGTGAGATTTCACTCGCTGGCCTGCTGCTCACCTCCTGCTGTGTGACCTGGTTCCTAACAGGTCATGGACCAGTACCAGTCTGTGGCTGGGGGTTGGGGACGGCAGCCTTAGAGGATACCAAGGAAGCCCTAAGAGCAATAATCACCTCTATGATAAACAGATGGTAGCTGATAACTGCAGCTAAAAGCAACACTTCTCAAACTTTGAGATTTAAATTATCTCTCAGAGGCCTTGCCAATAAACAAGAATTTCAACAGCAAGCAGGGTTGGCTACTTAACTTTTGGCAAAGATCATATTTCTCATCTTGGCATTTTGTTGAACCTGGCTCACAAATCACGAGAAATAAATTTGAATTATAATGGATTTTTGAGCATAAACAAATGTTTAAAAATTTTAAAAAGACAGTGATATAGGTAGTCTTAGTTTTTATGAACCAACTGATCAGACAATATTAAAAATATCTACAGTTACAATATATACAGATTGGAGCTTTTGGAAGAAATCAAATACATTATCTGATGATACCTCTCTAGCTTGGGACATTTATACAACAATGGATAGATAGATTGTTACTTAGCCTTGATTAAAACTAGCCTTACTTTAAAAACGTATCAAGTAATTTGAAGCTCGTAGTATCAATTGTGTCTTGGGTGATACCAGAGAGACAGTTGAATAGGGAAGGAGGAAGAAGTCCAGCAGATTCACCCATAAAGCAAAAGTAGTATACCCAAAAGCACACTCCCGGGGAAAGTCCAGAGGGCTGTCTATGCCATATAGGAACAGGTTGCTTTATTGCCTATAGGGACAATGATGTAGGCCTCTGAGTGCCTCCCTAACCCCATCACTGTCTGAATCTTATGTTTTTTTATCCCAGCTGAGGCAAGGCCTTGTTCATCATTCACCGATTGGAGTTCCTGGATTGAGGACCACATTGCTGTGTAGAAATGAGCAGCACATGGAAGAGGGGAACACTTGAGGAAAGAAGTCAACACAAATCTGTGTAATGGGCACAACTGGGAATTTTCTAATATAGGAAGTGGAGTAAGATTCCCATCCTCAAGTAGTTGTTTGGATACTTACAAATGTTGGGCTATGGCCAGTGGCCTTGCTATATGGCCAGAGAAATGAGATAAATGGACATAAAAACCATCCCTTTATGAAACGCTCAATTTCAAAATGTCCTCTAGAAATTTAGAGGAAAAATTCAAGTAGATCATGTAGATGCCATAAAAAGCCCCAGTTGCCAGCTCTGAAGGAGTATGGAAGACTAAGGCAGTTGCCTTAAGTCGCATCCCTAGCTAGAAGCTACTGGTTTCCTGAAATAAATAGGCATAAAGGAACTGAGCCCATGCATTGATGGATTCAGACATGACACATTCCCCTTGTACATGATGACTAATGTGATAAGAAACTGCATCTTTGTCTACAGAAAAGAAATTTCTTAAAATGGCTTTGGTAGGATTGCTTGAGGACGAGGGCCGATGCATAGCTGACAGGTGGATTACATTCTGCCTATAGTCCCAGGGGACTACAAATTGGATTTAACTGGAATTGAGACAAAACTACAAAACTACAGTGGGTTTTGCTTATCATCTAAGAGCAGCAACCTCAGTGAATATAATGAAAGGTCTGGAAGAGCAAACTATCCATCAATTTGGCCCACTTGGATATGTTTCTTTTGATTATGGTACCTTTTTTTCTTCTACCAATGTATAGAAATGGACAAAAAATAATATTACAAGTTGTACCATGTTCCTTTTCACTCTCAGACCAGTGGTTTCATTGAAAAACTGAAATGGAATTTAAAAACATTTTTCTCATCAGGTGTTAATAAAAATTGATTTTAATGGTTCAGTTATTCATTCAAATGATTGAATATGAGGGAAAGTAAAGTGATAATGTCACTGAAACTATTTTTAAGATGTGGAAATGAGAAGGAGGGGTAGGAAAGAATACAATCATACAACTTTACAAATTTATCACTTTCCAAAGTTTTTCCATTTTGCCTTATCTAGTGATATCAGGCCTGGTTAAAATTTTCATGTGTCCAAGAAAGGTGATATAAATAAACAAGGCAAAATATTGTGTCATTAAATTTGACAGTGTGTATTCCTGAAGATACTTTTGGGTTGGTCATAACTTTGCCCCATGTAGCCAAATGTGGACTAACTGTAAATGTGATTTCATTTCCAAAATGCAAGGATAATCCTGTTTCTTTACCTTTCAAATACCATGAAGTTTTCCTGGAAGTGAGGCCAAACCTTGGCAGAGCTGCTCTTCTTAGCAGTTATGTGGGTAAATGGTTACATCTGCTGAGCCAAAAAAATTAACTGTGAGGGTAAGTGTGTGTGTTAAAAGGTAAGAATTGAAGTTGGGTGTCATGGCTCACACCTGTAATTCCAGGGCTTTGGGAGGCTGAAGCCGGAGGATTACCTGAGCTCAAGAGTTTGAAACCAGCCTGGGCAACATAGCGATACCCCTTCCCTCATCTCTACAAAAAATAAAAAATAGCCAGGTGCAATTGCATATGCCTGAGTAGTCTCAGCTACTCAAGAGGCTGAGATGGGAGGATCGCTTAAGCCTAGGAGTTTGAGGTTACGGTGATCTATGACTGCACCACTGCACTCTAGCCTGGACAACAGAGAGAGTCCCTGTCCCTTAAAAATAAAGATAATAATTGGAAACAGTGAGAGATTGTAGCGGAAGGAAAGGACTCTTGCAAATGAGTCACAATACCTATCTCAGGGAGAAGTGCAATAATGCTATTTCCATAAGAGCATTTCAGAGCAAGAGAATAATACACTGGCTGGTGTTGGGGGAGTTTAATGCACAAATCGCTTTCTTAAAAAAGTAAAACTTTCCTGGAAGCCATGCAACAGAATTCCTTATTGTTAGCTCATGACCCAAAATGAGCACCATGGCCATTACTCGGTATAAGGGAGTTGAGGGAACACAACCACATTCTTTGGTTGGGAGTGTTAAGGAAAAAGGGAGTTTAAAATAGCTGTAATTTTATCCCATCGGCAGCATCTTCCACCACGGGTGGGAAGGAGTGGTATTCAGATTTACAGTTGTGAAAGGTCATTTATCTGCACTGTAGAAGATGAACAATGAAAAGGCAGAAGTGGAGCTAGGGAAATCAGTTAATAGACCTGTGAGAGGAGAGGGCAGATAGTGTTGGGTATCCAAAGGAGGTAATATATCAAGGAGTGATGTCATGGAGGTATACTTGTCAGAACTTGGTCACTAGATACGTGGGATTAGAAAGGGGGAGAAATGACGCCCGAGGTTCTGACCAAGGTAAGTGTTGATGCTAATGGAAGAGGAGAATGGTGAGGATAGGGATGATTTGTTTTGTTATTTATGCCTATCTAACTCCACTGATTTTTCTTCGTCTGCTTTTTAATGTCTCTGTATTTACCATATTGTTGTAACATAAAGGAAAATGGGTTGAAATGTTATGACAAATGAGACATTTCTCGTAATCCAAAATCCTATAACAGCAGTGTCATGGGAATCACTATGTAGATTTTAGAATTTCAAAGTTTATAATTAATTCCAAAATTCCTGTTTTGTGCTCCCCGGCTTGCTACATTGCAGAAGGACCCTCTGAGGGCCACATGAGATAATTATGAAAAAATTCTTTGCAAACTGTAAAATGCTGTGCACATATACATGATTATAAGAAATCATTTTGAACAGATAGGTATCTATGGGAAAAGCACATAATCTCTGATCTTACGCTTCTGAAAATGGAAATGAATTTTTACTCACTTCCATTCAACAGCAAATACTATGTGAGAAATGATTCTAATTCTCTACCCCTTCCTCACAAAAGGGGAAAAGAAGTGGTAACACTGCCTGGCAAATTTGTGACACAGAACTGATCTTCGGGGCTTGCTCTCACTTTGGATCTGCCTGGCTGCAGACAGGGTCGCTCTGGTCTGCTCTCCTGGTGGTGGTGGAACAGGGCTGGCCTCTGTGTGTGTGTGTGTGTGCGCGCGCGCACGTGTATGTGTGTATGAGAGAGAGAGAGAGACAGAGAAACACATAGGATGGCCTCAGTTTAATTCTGTAGTAAAGTATGAGGGAAATTAAAAAGGGAAATTCCAAAGGGAAAAGAAGAGGGCAGCCCCAGACCCCAACACTATCCATTAAAAACATCTACAGTGGAAATTCTAAAAATCTCAGCCAATAATTTGCTTCAAGTACAATCTACTTTTTGTCTCTACAGATTAGTCTATTCTGGACATTTCATATAAATGGAATCATGTAATATGTGGCCTTTTATGTCTGGCTTCTTTCACTTAGCATAATTCTTTCAAGATTTATCTGTGTTGTATCATGTACCAGTATTCATTCCTTTTTATGAACGAATAATATTTCATAGTATGAGTACATCACATTTTGTTTATCCATTCAATAATAGATGAACATTGGAGTTGTTTCTACTTTTTGGCTATATGAATAATACTGCTATTGATATATATTGCAATAACCTTGCACTATAACTATCCATCCAATATTTGTAGATATCAATTTATCCATCAAAAATATTCTTCCAGTTAAATACTTTAATTTGCATATCATTAACTAGATGTCAGTATTTGTCTAGACCTTTTGCTTTTTATGGAAAATTTGCATGCAATAAAATGCACATTTGCTGAGTTGAAAAATGCCTGTGCCTGGGTAATCCAATCTGCTATGGAAGTGTGCATCATTACTATCATCCCCCAGAAAGTTCCCTATGTCCTTTCCCAGCCAATATTCCACACGCCCAGAAAAATTTATTTTGACTTTTTCCACCATAGATGTTATTAACTAGTGCATATCTAGGTTTTGAAAAAATAATTTCTATCTTAATGGAGTTATATAACTCATTCATTTTTGATGCATTTATTTCATGAAACTTATTCATTACCTCATATTTCATATTTAGCATGCTTTGACTGTTTTTTCCATTTTTCTGATTTTTTCTTTTTCTTTTAACTTATGTAAATATTTTATATTCTCATTCTATTCTATAAAGGTTAATTTTTTGTCCTATGTAATTAAATATTTTTTCTAACAATGTCTAAGGTTAATTACTAATTATTCAATATATCCTCCAATTAACAAGGAAATTGGTGCATTTAAAAATTTCTCTGCCCCCTTTCCTAAGCCTCTGTATATATCCTTTAATATTATGAAAGTTTCAGTCTAGTTAATTAATAAATTTTCAGATTTCACAGTAAGTTTTAGTAATTTCTTTGGTTATCCTCTTTGCTTCTAAAATCCCACATCTTCTTTTAGGAATTTTTCTTTCTGGTATAAATCTTCAGGAAATTCTTACAGAGAGGGTTTAGGTGATAAATATTCTGAGTTCTTGCACATATAAAATATTTTTATTTCAACTCATAATTTGGCTATGATTGGAATTCTAGGGTCAAAATAACTTTCTCTTGAAACTTTGAAGATACTTTTTCATTATCTTATTGCCTCCAGAAGATAGCGGTCTGCTAATAAGATTCTTATTCATTTGTAGGCAATTTTTTTTGTTCTATGGAATGTCTTAAAATTTTCTCCCATAATTTTGTAGGTTCTAAAATAACACTATAGATAGTGTGTTTAAATTTTTTTCTTATTTGGCTTTTAGTAGGGCCTATTAATCTCAGGATTTATGTCTTTCTCAGTTTAGGGTAATTCTTTTCTATCATTTCTTTAAATATAATCTCTTCTCCATTTATTCTATTCTTACTTCTGGAACTCTTCTGAAATGGCCATTGAAATTCTGGATCTATTCTGCAAAGTCTTTTAAGCTGTCTTTCATATATTTCCTCTCTTTTTGCTTTATATGAGTTCTGGGTAATTCTTTGTCTCACTGTTCTAGCTTACTACACCAATATTCAGCTGTGTGTGCTCTACTTTTCAGACCATTTCTTAAGATTTTCATTTCAACAACCAAATTTTTAATTTTCATGATCTACAATTTGTTCATTTTTTAACTTCTGAGGGCACTAATTATACTTTTGTTTTTTAATTTTATTTTTTATTTCAGCATATTAGGGGGGTACAAATGTTTAGTTTACAAATATTGCCTTTGCCCCACCTGAGTAAGAGCTTCAATAGTGTCCAACCCCTAGATGGTGCGCACTGCACCCAGTAGATGTGAATATACCCATCCCCTCTTCCCCTCCCACCTGCCCGACACTCAATGAATGTTACTTCCATATGTGCACATAAGTATTGATCAGTTAATATCAATTTGATGGTGAGTACATATGGTGTTTGTTCTTCCATTCTTGGGATACTTCACTTGGTACAATGGACTCCAGCTCTATCCAGGATAATACAAGAGGTGCTGGATCACCACTGTTTTTTGTGACTGAATAGAACTCCATGGTATACATATACCATATTTTATTAATTCACTCATGCATTGATGGGCACTTGGTTGTTTCCACATCTTTGCAATTGTGAATTGTGCTGCTATAAACATTCTAGTGCAGATGTCTTTTTTATAGACTGTCTTTTTTTCCTTTGGGTAGATGGCCAGTAATGGGATTGCTGGATCAAATGGTAGTTCTACTTGTAGATCTTTGAGGTACCTCCATATTGCTTTCCACAGAGGTTGTACTAGTTTCCAGTCCCACCAGCAGTGTATGAGTGTTCCTATCTCTCTGCAACCATGTCAACATTTATTGTTTTGGGACTTTTTGATAAAGACTATTCTCACTGGAGATAAGTGATATCTCATTGTGGCTTTGATTTGCATTTCCCTGATGATTAGAGATGCTGAGCATTTTCTCATGATTGTTGGCCATTAGTCTATCTTCTTTTGAAAAGTTTCTGTCCATGTCCTTTGCCCACTTTTTGATAAGTTTGTTTGCTTTTTGTTTTCTATTTTTCCTGAGTTCTATATATAGATTCTAATTATCAGTCCTTTATCAGATGTGTAGCATGAGAATATTTTCTCCCATTCTGTAGGTTGTCTGTTTGCTCTTGTGACAGTTTCTTTGGCTGTGCAGAAGCTTTTTAATTTGATCAGGTCCCATTTGTTTATTTTTGTTGTTGCTGTAATTGCCTTTGGGGTCTTCTTCATAAATTCTTTGCATAGGGCAATGCAAAAACTCTATAAGAAAACAAAAACTCTGTAAGAGTTTTCCAACATTTTCTTTTGGAATTCTTATAGTTTCACACCTTAGGTTTAAGTCTGTTATCCACTGTGAGTTGATTTTTGTGAGGTGAACGGTGCAGATTCTGTTTCAGTCTTCTGTATGTGGCTATCTAATTTTCCCAGCACCATTTATTGAATAAGGATTCTTTTCCCCAGTGTATGTTTTTGTTTGCTTTTTCAAAGATTAGATGGCTAATGAGGATGGTTTTATATCTGGGTTCTCAGTTCTCTTCCATTGGTCTATGTCTCTGTTCTTGTGCCAGTACCATGCTGTTCGGTTACAATAGCCTTGTAGTATAGGTCGAATTCTGGTAAATTGATGCCTCCCAATCTTATTCATTTAGCTTAAGATTGCCTTTGCTATATAGAGTCTTCCCTAGTTCCATATGAAGCATAGAATTATTTTTTCTAGATCTTCAAAAAATGATGTTGGTATTTTAATAGGGATTGCATTGAATCTGTTGATCACTTTGGGTAGTATAGACATTTTAACAATGTTGATTTTGCTGACCCATGAGCATGGTATGGTTTTCCACTTATTAATGTTTTCTGCTATTTCCTTTCTCAATGTTTCATAGTTGTCCCTGTAGAGGACTTTTACTTCCTCAGTTAAATATATTCCTATGTATTTTATTTTCTTTGTTGCTACTGTGAAGGGTATTGGGTACTTCATTTGGTTCTTAGTTTGACTGTTGTTGATGTATAGGAATGCTACTGATTTCTGTGCATTGATTTTGTAATCTGAGACTTTGCTGAATTTGTTTAACCAATTCCAGTAGTCTCATGGCAGAATCCTTGGGATTTTCTAGATATATGATCATATTATTAGCAAAGAGCAATAGTTTGACCTCTTCTGGCCCCATTTGGATGTCCTTGATTTCCTTCTCTTGTGTGATTGCTGTCCCGGACAAGATGGCTTCACATCCGAATTTTACCAGATCTACAACTAAGAACTGGTGCCTATACTGCAGAAATTATTCCACAGCACTGAGAAGGAAGGAATCTCCCCAACATGTTTTATGAAGCCAACATCACCCTGATACCAAAACCAGGAAAGGATGCAACAAAAAAAGAAAACTACAGACCAATATCCCTTATGAATATAAATCCAAAAATTCTCAACAAAATCCTAGCAAATGGAATTCAGATGCTTATCAAAAAAATAATCCATCACAACCAAGTGGGCTTCATCCTAGAGATGCAGGGATGGTTCAACATACACAAATCTATAAATATAATTCACCACATAAATAGAAACAAATACAAAGACCGCGCGATCCTCTCAATAGATGCAGAAAAACATTTGACAAAATTCAGCACCTTTTTATGACAAGAATGCTTAACCAAATAGGCATAGATCGGACTTAACTAAATGTGGTAAAAGCCATATATGACAAACCCACAGCCAACATCATACTGAACGGGGAAAAATTGACAGCATTTCCCCTTAGAAATGGAAGCAGAGAAGGTTGCACTCTATCACCGCTTCTATTCAACTTAGTAATTATGCTTTTAAAAGGAAAAAAAAATAAGTCTCTGAATTGATCTATTAACTCTGTTTCTTCCATTGTAGGTTCTTGGATTCACTGCCCTTATTCTTTCTTTATGTGTTGGCTTCCATGTAACATCTCATTTTTGCTGACTTTTTTTTTTGTATTGGAGAAATTATTTTTGATTGTCTGCTTTAAGTATGCAGCCTGCCAGGGCATTGTTTCACTAAAAGTGTGGGGGAAGCATGGCTTGCTGAGAGGATAGAACATCAGTGTATATTCCTTCTGAGTGTGGATGCTTCTCATTTCTTTACCATCACAATCACAAGTACATTATTCATTTTCCATTCTTTCTGATCTTCTCTCTCTCACTCTCTCCTTCCTGTTGTAAGCAACACCTTCCATTATGTGACTAGTCAGTAGGGGAGGGGTTGATCAGCTCAGCTGGTCTCACTAATCACCATGGTTATGCCTCCTCTGCCCATAATTCTTCAGGTATAGAGTTTCTTTGTACACATCTCATACTTTTAATAGTTTAAGCATACACAGATTTTGGATTGTGGCTTTTTTTTAACCATTCAATCCCCACGATTTTTGTCTTTTAAGTATTTTTTTCCAGTTCTGGTCAAGTAGGGGGAGAAAGTGCATGTTTCAATGTAAGTATGGTTTTACATACTTGGTGATATATATATGGTTCCTGCTTTGGGGAAGGAACCACAACTCTTTTATCTCAGCATTTCTAGTTTCTTTCATAGTAGATCCTCAAAAGGTGGTTGTAGGTTTAGAATTAAAGGTAATAAAGTGGGCCAGTCATTCTCTGTTATAAGAGACATTCTCTGTTATAAGCCAGACAAATGCTTTAGTGGCAGCTTCCAAGTTGAATCCCAGTAATTTACTCTTTACTATTCCTGTGCTTATGCTTTGTCTTCCCAACACAAGAACCATATTGTTAATATATGGAAACAAATATAACCATACTTAATAGTTGTGTTTTGATACACATATTCTCATTTGGTCCTTACAACAGCAATGCAAAGCAAGAATCCTGAACAACATCTTGCGGTTGAGTCAACTGAGACTTAGAGGGGATGGTACAAGAGCATATTTTGGAAAGCAGCAGATGGACACAGATCTTTGGTGACAAGTGTACCATCTTCTCTATCTTCTGAAAAAAGGTAGAAATATGCTTTCCTAGTCCTTAAAACACTGGTTTATGGCAGATAGCAAAAAGTCTATTAAAAATTGAGCCAAATTTTATGAATTTTACAAAAAGAGTCAGAGAAAAGAGAAAGAATTCAGAGAATGTAAATGGATAATATCAAGTATGATACATAGAGGCAATTTTAGATTTTTTTGCTGATGGTTTCTATATACACATCCACTTGTGTGGACTTCATGGTCAAATCTCTACAAAATGTTTTTTTGTTGTTGTTACTGAATGGAAATTTTTTTTTATTTTAAATTTCCTGTGGAAAGTGGTTTGATTTTATTGATGTTTTAACCCAATTATATCTTTGACTACCAGTCTCTCATGTCAAGGGAAAATATTACGAGAGGGAATAAAAATTCTTTTCAGTTCAATCGAATTTTCATAAGCCTCCTACTTACATTAGTCAGTATTTTTCCTCTTTCAGAAATGGTATACTTAGTATATTGGAGCCATTCTTAATCTTGGCACTTGATCAGAAGTTAAGGAATGCAAAGAATTTGAACCAGACATCAGAATAATTCCTCTCATATATGATTAAAAATAAAAATTTGTGAGCGATCACCCTATGCCCAAGTCCACTCTAATCACACTAATTTAGCTCAGTTGAATTGCTCACCTTAATGCCACGAACTACTAAATTACAAATAATTTTTGCAAATTCCATTCATCTTATATTTGTTTAGTTTGCATTTTTATTAATTATTTAGCAAAAATTGAGTAGTATGTAAAGATCCTGGGCTTGCATTGGGAAAACAGAAATAACAAGATAGAAGCCCTTCCTTAAGGATTTTGTCTGTGTGGAAAGAGAATAGGGCTGCCAGATTTAGCAAATAAAAATGCAGCATGCCCAGTTAAATTTAAATTTATGATAAATAAATAAATTTTTAGTATAAGGATATCTATGTAGTATTTAGAACAAATTAAAAACTTTTCTGTTCTTTATCCAAAATTTGAGTTTAACTCAGAGTTCTTTATTTTATCTGGCAACCCTAGAAGAGAGACAAGAAAAAGGTAGTTATTATACACAACAATTGGTGCTCTCACATGGCTAATTCCCAAGAATAGTAGAAATATGTAGCTCCCTGTTAATTAGGGGTTTTCTTTTTAGTTTTCATATATGCTAGGATAGAATATGACTCTTTTTTTGCAATTTGACAAGGTCAGTGATCTGTAAAATATCCTGGCAGAAGAGCAGTTTCTTAGATTAAAATGATGCACTTATAACATAAATATGTGGGGAAATTTTTCAATGATACTGAAATTCACTGTTTGACATGAATATTGAACCCAGTCCACAATCATACGGGAAGTGATTTTTGAGGATGAATATTGTTAAAATGTCCCTTTAATGTGTTTTTACATGGCAGCTATGGAGAACAAACACATCTTACTATTCTAAGAATATAGGAAAAGATAAATGTTTTCCAGAGGGTGAAAATCGCTGTGGCAGAAGACCTGGGCCTTGACCTTTTAGGTGTTATGTCCAGAGAAGGAATGTTAAAACTGGAGCGCTACTTGGCTCATCTAGTTCATGCCTTTCATGCTACATACAAGACAGCTAAGACCAGCTAGGGTTAAGAGACACAGTGACCCTTACAGAAACAGGTTATTCTATACCACATAATATGCTGCCTTTTACCCCCACCCCCTGCAGACAATTTATTAATATGGGGGAGAATCATCAAGAGACTATGAAAGACTTTTGCAAAGTTGAAGAAACAGTGGAAAAGAGAAAATAGAGAAAAGGGGAAGGATAAAAAGGTGACACTGGAAAAATAAATCCAGTCTGTTTTCAGATTAATGAAGCTTAAAAAGAGAAAAATTATGTAGTAGCTTCTCCTACCTGTATCTCTTGTCTCTGTTTTTAGACCCTTAAAATTATAAGAGTTTTAAAAAAGATAACTATTTTAGTCTACTTTGTGTTTCTATAACAGAAATCCACAGACTAGATAATTTA
The DNA here is from genome assembly GCA_963575035.1 of Avahi laniger. Classification (NCBI taxonomy): domain Eukaryota; kingdom Metazoa; phylum Chordata; class Mammalia; order Primates; family Indriidae; genus Avahi; species Avahi laniger. The sequence continues at coordinate 861 of CAUYSK010068663.1, read as the reverse complement.
TAATGAACAGAACTTTATTTTTCACAGTTCTAGAGTCTTGGAAGTCCAAGATCAAGGGCCTGGTTTTTCGTGAGGGACATCTTGTTGTGCCATCCCATGACAGAAGGTGGAAGGGCAAAAGAGCAAATGAGAGACAGCAGAAAGGGGACTGAATTCATTCTTTTATCAGGAACTCACTCCCACAATAACTAACCCACTCTTGAGATAACAGAATTAATACATCTAAATGTCCCATCTCTCAACACTGTTGCATTGGGAATTAACTTTCCAATGCATGAACTTGAGGGGACACATTCAAATTATAGCATTCTGCCACTATCCCTCAAGATTTGTGTCCTTCTCACATGCAAAATACATTCATTCCAACCCAATAGATGCAAAGTCTTGGCTTACTCAAGTAGTAACTCAAAAGTCTAATGTCCAGAGTCTCATCTGAACCAGGTATAGGTAAGACTCAAGGCACAATTCAATCTGAGGAAAGTTTCTCTCCACCTGTGAGCCTGTGAAATCAAAACAAGTTACATGCTTCCAAGATACAATGGTGAGACAAGCATAGGTTAAATATTTCTATTCCAAAAGGCAGAAATAGGCAAGAAAAAAAGAGTAACAGTTCCCAAACAAGTCCAAAATCCAACAGGGCAGATATTAAATCTTAAGACTCTAGGACACAGTGGGGTGGTGTTGGGGCCCCAAAGCCTCAGTGTATAGGAATGCTACTGATTTCTGTGCATTCATTTTGTAACCTAGGACTTTGTTGAATTTGTTTATCAATGCCAGTAGTCTCGTGGCAGAATCTTTGGGCTTTTCTAGATATAAGATCATATCATCAGCAAAGAGTGATAGTTTGACCTCTTCTGCCCC